>JZKD02S0478486.1:872377-898837 GCA_000966675.3 Picea glauca | reverse complement strand
CGATGCAACATAGTAGACACTAAATTTAGTCGTGAAAAGAATATAACACATACCCAACATTCTTCCACTTGTTTTTTTCTTTGCATACAACGGGTTACAGGGTTACATAGTCAACAATCTAGGGAAACAATGCTCATGGATCCTCTACACCAAGAGAACTTCTCAGTGCTCACAAATTTTGTTAATGAATCTGCAACATTCTTCAAAGTGTCCACCTTCATCAACAACACTTCTTTTCTTCAACCATGTCTCTCACAAAGTAATATTGAATATAAACATGCTTTGTCTTTGAATGATAAGTCGGGTTCTTCGCCAGAAAAATTGCACTCTGACTGTCACAATCTATCCTTACATCTTGTTGTACCAACGCAATACCTGAACACAATCTTTGTAACCATACTGCTTCCTTACTTTCATGATTGGCTTCCATGTATTCAACTTTTGTAGTTGAAAGTGCCACTACAACCTGTGTTTTGCTCATCCAACTAATTTCTCCTCCAAATAGGTTAAACACATACCTGCTTGTAGATCTCCTATGATCCATATCTCCATCCCAATCTGCATCCACAAATCCATGTATGTCCAACACTCTGTCCAATCCTAGTCTTCCTTGGTAGCACAATCCATAGCTAGCAGTTCCACAGAAATACCTGGAAACCCTTTTTACTATTGTCCAATGTTCCTTCCCTAGTTTTGACATATACATTCTCAAAACTCCCACTACATGTGTAATGTTTAGTCTAGCATAGACCATTGCATACAGAAAACTCCCAAATTCACTCACATAGGGAACACGATACATGTCATCCTCCTCTTCATGTGTCTTGGGACATTGATCCGCATATAAATATACACCAACAGGAATAGGGACCTTGACCAGTTTACATTCCTGCATATTAAACCTCCACAATATTGTCTCGACATATTTTCTCTGATTTAACCAAAGTTTCCTCTTTTTCCGATCTATTTTAATTTCCATTCCCAAAATGAAATTTGAAGCACCGAGATCCTTCATCTCAAATTTAGAGGACAATTGAGTTTTCACATCTTGGATAATCTCCTTTTTGTTTCCTATCAGCAACATGTCATCCACATACAAGACCAAATAAATCAAATGAACGCCAATTAATTTAAAATACACACATTGAACTTCTTTGCTTCTTTTAAGGCCAATTCCCAGCATACAAGTATCAAATTTTTGATACCACATCCTTGGTGATTGTTTTAAACCATACAAGGACTTCTTCAACTTGCATACCAGATCCTTATTTCCCTTCATAGAAAATAATTGTGGCTGCTTCATATAGATTTCTTCTTCTAGATCCCCATGTAAGAGTGTTTTCTTCACATCTATATGTTCTACTTCAAAATAAATGCAACAACAACAGATAACACAAATATTATAGAAGTTAACTTGGAAACATGAGAAAAAATCTCACCAAAATCAACTCCCTCAACTTGGGAATAACCCTTTGCTACTAACCGAGCTTTTCATTTCTCCACTTTGATTTTTTCATTTAGCTTCTTTTTAAATACCTATTTGTTGCCAATGGGATTTATTCTATTAGACAACTCCACTAGATCCCAAGCCTCATTCTTATCCAAGCTTCCATTTCTTCATCCATGGATTTTTTCCATAGCTTTTCATCCTTTGAATCCACTGCTTTCCTAATAGTTCTAGGATCATCATCAGTAATAGACAAAGAAATTTTTTAACGAAAATCAGATGAAGTATACCTTTCTGGTATCCTTCTTTCTCAAACCGATCTCCTCAATACTGGAGTATGTGGGTGTTCTTCTTTTGATTCATGTTCTTTTGTAGATTCGGATTCATCATCCTTTAAATCAAACTCTATTTTCTCTGGTTCTTCTTTACTTGGTAGGACTTCATGTTGAACAACATCCTTCATTTATCTAAATACCACATCTCGGCTATACACAACCTTCTTAGTTTCTGGGTTCCAAAACTTATAACCTTTGAGACCATATTTATACCCAATAAAGATACACTTTTCATCCTTCTTATCTAGCTTACTCTTATTTTCCTTTGGAACATGAACATAGGCCTCACATACAAATACCTTGAGATGTGTGAGAGACTATTTCTTACCAATCCATACCTCTTTGGAGTCTTGTCATCTACTGTTGATGAGGGTGATTTTTTGACGAGGTAACATGCAGTATCCACTGCCTCTACCCAGAATTGTTTCCCTAACTCGACAACACTAAGCATGCACCTTGATCTTTCCATCAACATCTTGTTAGTCCTTTCTGAAACTCCATTCTATTGAGGTGTATATGGAGTACTCTTATTCATTGATATACCACACTTCTTACATAATTCTTCAAATTCATTCCCGCAGAAATCTCTGCCATTATCTGTCCTCAACACCTTAATTCTTTTCTCTGTTTGATTCTCAACAAGAGACTTAAATTCTTTAAACCTGTCAAAGACTTCATATTTATTCCTGAGGAAATATATCCTAGTATTCCTCAAGAATTCATCTATAAATGAGACATAGTACACAGATTTTCCCAATGATGGAACCGACACAAGTCCAAACACATCACTGTGAACTAGCTATAAAATTCTTTTTGGCCTCGTTGCACCAGAGGGGAATCTTACCCGATTTTGATTCCCATATAGACAATGTTCATAGAAATCAAAATCCAGAGAGCAGCTAGACATACCTTCAACCATACCTTTACCATGTAGTATTTGAAGACCCTTCTCTCTGTTATGCCCCAGTCTTTGATGCCACAACATAACATTCTCTCGAGAGACTGTAGAATTTATTTCTTCTTCAACTCCAATATCAAGAACAATGGAACTATTACAACCATCACTAATAGTGCTTCATTGAATCTTATACAAAGTTCCAAACCAAACTCCCTTCATCAACACCATTTCTCCTTGAATCATCTTCCAGGTTTCCTTTTCAAATATTTTTTTAACCCCTGCATCGTCCATTTTGCTTACGGAAATAACATTTCTTGCCAATCCTGGATGTGCAGAACACTAGGTAGTGTTCTAATCCTTCAATCTATGAGCCTCAACTTGACTTTTCCTCGACCTATGATTCTGGTTTTCTTTCCATCACCTAGGAAAACATTACCTCCATCATACCTTTCATATTCATAGAACCACTCCTTGTGGGTAGTCATATGAAATGAGGCACCTGAGTCAACCGACCATGCCTCATGATCTTCATGTGTGCTTGAATAATCCAAGTACACATCCCATCCTTCTTCCTTGGAGGTATTTTCTTATGTAGAAAGAGATTCTTTAGATCCCTTCGTTTTCTCAACTTAGGATCTACACTACTTTTAGTTCCCTTCTTTTCCACATATCCAACATAACTTTACAAACTTGCCAGGAGACTTAGATCTTCCCTTAGACTTAGATATCACATTTGAGGAGTTAGATATATTTCTTTCATGGGAGCATCCTCTTGCAAATAATGCATCTTTGCTCTGTACTTCCATGTTTTTTCATCTCATCTCCTTCGACAACAAGGATGATACCACCTCATCAAACTTAGAGGTAGTTGTATTAATATCTATGGCCACAACCAGAAAATCCCATGAGTATGGTAAAAAGAATAATAAATCGGTACATTTATATTCATCTGAAATTTTAGTCTCAATAGATACTAACTGATTTACCATAGTATTGAAGGCGTTCAAATGCTCTTCCATCGAGTCTCCATCTCTCATCCTCAGGTTATACAACTTCTTTCTCGGGAATAATTTATTTACTAGGGACTTATACTGATACAACTTCCCCAGCTTATCCCATAAATATTTGGCTATAGCTTCCTATGACACATTTAGTAATACTAAATCTAAGAAACACAATTAGATTGTGCTCTTCGCCTTCTGATACAAATTTTTCCAGTCATCTATTAAAGTTCATGTAGGTGCAGTACCTGGATTCACCGTGATCCACTGATCTCTATCCAACAAAAGGCCTTCCATATTGAGATTCTACAACTCAAAAAATTTCCCATTAAACTTCTCAATCTCCATTTTTGAATTTCTTTCCATTTCTTTTCACCTGAAAAAATCAATACTATAGAACTCCCTCTATAACAAGGCTTATCACAGTTCCGAGAAAAACCCTTGACCACAAAGGCGTCCCCTTGAAGCCAAAAAATCTTTGATACCAAATGTAGATTTTGACCTTGTAGAGTATTTTTCTGCAAACATATTTTTAATAAAAGAAAAGAAAAGATACAATGGGAAATACACACATTGCACAGAGATTTTTCCCTTGGAAACCCAAACTATGAAAACCAACATATTCTATATTCATTCATAGTGATACATTGTTTACAATACAATATACATATAGGAGAAAGTGGCATTAAAAACCATAACCCAATGATATTGATTAGTCAACAATCCTAATTCCTTAACCATAAATAGAAAACCATCGTCAAAAACCATGTGCCGAAAAACCTCCCAACAATGGACACAAAAATCAAGATGACACGAAAACCAGGGAAAAAATGTGACATGTTTCATGAGGAAAAAAAAAATTCTCGAGGTCGTTTCCCTCGAACCCCCATGTACGGAGGATATTGGCCCCCTCAAACCCCCCTGTGCACCCAGAGAAATGTAGAAAACACTAAATCTAGTTGTGCAAAGAATATAACACATACCCAACAAGAATGTGATCATGGGTATTGTTGATCATCTATTAGATTATATTTGTCTCGCCAAGGCATCCCCCTCCTTCCCTAATGTAATTTTTTTAGTCTCTCAATCCTTTTCTTATGGACATGAGTCATAAATTTTGTTTCATAATAGTCAAGGTTGTTTTATTTCTAGATTTTTATGTTTGGATGGTTACAAAGGGTTGTTTCATTTGAAAGTTGGTCGTCAACCATTAAACTTGCAAAATAGCATGCATCAAGAGAAGTGTTTAAGGGGAAGAAAAAAATTATTACCAAGGTCCTTAGAGTAGGGATGACCTCAAGAAAGGTTATCCCATGATATTTATATCCATAAATATTCATGGCTTATGAGGGAAAGCCAAAAAACTATCCCTTCATAGTTTGTGTGAGTCATTCAAACCATATGTTATTTTTATTCTAGAATCTATGGGATGTTCTGATTCCTTTGTGTTCAATATTGAAAGGCTCTTCCCTAGGTATAGTTTTATAGGCATTGATTCTGGTTGTCTTATAATAGGTATGTATCCGAAAGTCAGGATCACTTATTCTTTTTCTTTTGAATTTTGACAGTGCACACAGATATTCTGCAACGTGTTAATTTTTTTTTCGAAATTTCTCAATGTTTACATTCCTTAGGCGAGGAAGGTGGAGTTTTTGGACAAGTTGTTCATCTCCATAAATATCATTGATGACAATATAGTTATTAGGAGTGACTTAAATTTCACAATTAACAAGGATGAAGTCTAGGAAAAAATGGGTTGCGAGGAAATATTTTCAAGCTATTTTTTGAGAAGATGGAAATCGATATATTGGTGGATGTGGAACCATATGTGAAGAAGTTGATGTGTTTTAATAACAGAAGAAAGTATGAAGGTATTCATAAAAGGCTTGATATATTTTTATTCCATGATAGTCTACTTTAAGAGATTGATGACTACCATTATTGGGTGGGGTCAATCCATTGTTATGATCATTGGCCTATTCTCTTGGAGCTAGGTTGATTAGAGAAGAAACTAGGTTCTCCCTTTAAACATAATTCTAGTTGGACTAATATCGAGGAGTTCAAGAAGTTGGTTCTTTATACTTGGCTCCCTTACAATGTGAATAAGTGTATGCCATATGGTGAGTATTTTGTTCAAAATATTCAGAATATAAATAAGGAATTCATGGCCTATGCCATAACTTGTCGCCAGGAAAATGATAGAGCGCTAAAATTGGCAAAAAAATAATTGGAAGAGTTATATGCTCTAGAGAAAGTAGGAGGTTTAGTTTGTTCAGAAGAGGAGGAATAGTGCCAAGATATAGAATAAAAATGGTATGCAATATTGTTGGAGAAGAAAAGCAAATTCAAACTAAGGAGCCAAGAATTATGGATAGAGGAAGGAGATCAAAATTCATTTTTTTTTTCAAAAATTGCAAATCACCAGGAAAAATTTAACTCCATTTGGGAATTAGAAGATTCCTCTGGGATTAATAAAAGGGTTTTTGATGATTTAACAATTTTTTGGGTGGCTCATTTTAATTATATGTTTAATGAAGAAAAATAAGAAAAAGTAGGGGATATGTTGAAGCTTATTTCCTTATTTCCGAGGATGGTAGACCAGGAAAATAACAAACAACTCTTCATAGAGTTCATAAAAGAGAAAATAAGTGGGATTTTGGAATCATTTAAGAAGGATAAGATTCCAAGTATGAATGGTTGGAAGATTAAATTTTGCATGGAATTCTTCGACTGTGTGGGGGGGATCTTATAGGTGGAATGGAAAAAATTAGGGTTGAGGTGAAGTTTAAACATTTTATTAATTCCATGCTTATAGAATTGATACTAAATACATATTATCTGGGTTCATTTGATGAATTTATATCTATATAATGTTGTAATTATATGTATAAATCTTAGCTAACATCATATAAGTGAGGCTTAAACCTTTATTATCCAATTTAATTTCACAGGAATAGTTCAAGTTCCTCAAAGGAAGACTAATCCATGAAGTTATAGGATCAACACAAGAGGTTATCCATTCCATTAAAACTCAAAGGAAATAGATTTTGGTTGTAAAAATCGATCTATAATAATCCTATGGAATATTATGATGGTTGTATATCATACTCTTTCTTTTTCATATTGGATTTGAGATGCAAGTAGCCAAGTGGTTTTTGTCTTGTATAAATTTAGTCTCTTTCACTATTTTGATCAATGGTGTAGCTTCCTGTTTTTACAAGGCTAATTTGGGGCTTAGACAAGGATTTCCCTTGTCTCCTTATTTATTCTTGTTGGTGGTGTAAGGCCTAAATCAGGATAGAAGAACTATGTCATTCCAGGGTTCTAGTTTTGGAATCTTTGTTAGACTCACCAATATTTTATTTGTTGACTATTTTTTGATTTTTTCTCACTGTGATGCTACAAATTATAACCTCTAAAAAAAATATTGTCCCTTTTCAGTGTAGTGATGATTATTATTATTAATGGGAACAAATCAACTATCTATTTACCTTTTTGAAAGGAATAATTCAGGGTCCTTTTCACAAATATGTTTCCATTTTCTATTAAGGAGATAGAGGAAGGTATAAAATATCTCATCTTTACCATAAAGCCAAACAACTATGGTAAATTGGATTGGGATTGGCTTGTTTCAAAGGTGGAGCATAAAGTCAATCATTGTTGCAATTGATGTATATTTAGGGGAGATAGACTAGTGCTCATTAAGACAGTGTTGGAGGTCATCCCTATGTACTGGCATCTCATGACCATGATCCCTAAAGGTATTTTAAATCGAATCATAAAAGTTTGTTTCAATTACCTCTAGAAAGGTAGCTTGAAGTACAAAGGGTCACACCTAGAAAACTGGTGAATCCTATCCAAGATTAAATATCTAGGAGGATGGGGTTTAAAGGATGGGGTATTTTTTGGTCAAGCGCTAGAAGTAAAATTTCTTTGGGTGTTCTTGACTAAAGATAGTCTTTGGAGAAAAATTCTAATAGCTAATTATATATCCCATCTCTAAGTGGTGGATTGGATTTGAAAAAGGAACAAAGCAACTCCAAAAAAATCGACTCAATGGAGGGCATTGACTCTTTCTTTTCCTGTGATAGGTAATTCACTAGCATGGAAGGTTCATAATGGTGCTAAAGTGTGAATAGATTATAATGCAATAGTGGGATGTGGTGAAGGTATTTTTATAGTGGAAGCATTGAAAAAATCCCTAAGCATGAAAGGATTATGTACTCTGGATTGTATAGTGAATGAGGAGTCGACTTCCAGTTGGAAGCATGGTTGGCACTCAGCAGAGGAATTGGATTTGGAAGAAAATTGGTCATGTGAATGGGTTGGCTTTATGTTAGAACTTCATAAAGAGAATATACATATTTCACATTTGGATGATGATCTATATTGGATCGCTAATCAATCTAGTGGTTTCTACATAAAAAAATTGGGTTATCTCAAGGGGGACAGGGAAGATAGCACGTGAACACGATATGGGAAAGAGAAAAACATGGAGGAATGAGTGGAGATATTAGGAAATAATACTTTCAAAGAGTGTGGTATTTCCTTTATCGAGTGGACAGTGAAATCCTTCCTATCCAAGTGGTCATTAAGTGTTTGGAATGAGTACTCCTCGTTGCATTCAAGGAAGGAAGGAACTAGCTTGACTGAATCACTTCCCTCTCTTTCTTCCTGCTTTCCAAGTGGTTGGTATTTTCCTCTTTACTTCTATCTATAGTTATTTCAAACCTGTAATTTATCCTGATTGATTAGATCCTTCACCCTCCCAAATACTCTAGTTAGTCCTAATCAAGAGTGTCTTTAGGGAAGGGGTCTTATCCTTGCACTAAATCTCACCTATGCTGGATCAGGGTGATAGAAACCTCCACTGGTGGTATAATAAATTATAGAAGATAAAGGGGCCTCTGAAAAGAGTTATTTTATTTTGGTTATTTCTCAAAGGTAGGGTCCTTACTTGGGATCATCTTGAAAAAGGTAGACAATAGGGGTCGGGGATTTGTTATTTGTGCAAGGTTTCTGAGGAGACTAATAATCATCTATTTTTAGATTGTTCTTATTCCCAACATGTATGGAAAGAGGTTAGTCCTTAGTTGGGACTCTCTAATTTGTGGTCAAAAAGTAATATCCAAGATTGATTTAAAGTATTTTTTATAGATCAAAGGTTTTCTTCATGGAAGGTCCTACCTACTCTTGTTTCATGGGGACTATGGTTGGCCCAAAATGTGGGACTTCTCCAAAATAGGTCACATCCATCAATCAAAGTAACCTAATAGGCTCTAGCCCTGCTCCAATACTACAATATTATTCCAATGATAAAGGTCCTTACGAAGCTGGAGAATGTGGAAATAAACAAATGCAATCCATGGGGTTCCTTTAATGATGCTTGTCAAGGCCCAACTATGTCTTGTGCTTTTGGAATTATTTTTCATGATTCTCAAGCATATTTCTTTGTCGAAAAATACAATATAGTATTACGCTCGAAAAATAGCACTGGAATTTCTTCCTTATTAGATCTTTTAATATTAGTGGTCAATAAGGATGTATCATAAATTTAGCTCTTTGGGGATTCTAAACTATGTATTGACTAGATGGTAGATTTGGTGAAAGATGCCCAAGTGGATTCAGTTCTCCTTGGAAATAAATTGAAAAATATCTTAAGATAATTCCAATACATTCACTACAAGAACATTTTCAAAGAATTAAATAGAGAGGAGGACTAATGGGTGTTATATATGTACTAAAAACACAGTAAACTACCCTCAATTAAATTGTCAACCTGGGGTAAGTAAACTTAGAGTTGTATCAAAATATATGCCAAAGGTAGAAGGCTTGTAGGAGTATAGTATAACTAAGGAAGGCAGCTATCTAAGGCTAATCTACTCAAGCAAAGCTATCCAATGAGAAAACCCTACTAAGCCAAATGAAACTAGGTAACCTGAGTACTTTTGGGCCAAGGGTTGATGGATAGTTCCTAAGAAAGAAAATGAAAGCTCTGTGTAAATCAAACTAGTTCAAAAATAAGAAAAAGCAAACTACTAAGCATAATAAGCAAATGACAAAAACAAACTTCTTTAACTTTCTAACCTACATTCAATGATAAACTACCCTATGAAAGCAAATAAATAAGCAAGTAAGCAAAATTACCTATCTAACCTATTAAAACAAATAGAAAAGTAAGCAAAGACACCTAACTAACCTACTAAAGAAAAAGACAAGTAAGCAAAGCAAACTAACTACTGCAAGTAAAACTTCTCATTGAACAACTATCTAGCCTAAGAGACAAGTGGACTAAATTCCTAATGACAAACTATTTCTCTTGCATGAAAGGAAATCTAAATGCTCAATGCAATGCATGAAAGGAAATCTATTCTATTGAAAGAAAGAAAGACTACCAACTAATTCTTAATCCATGATAAGAAAACTACTATCTATCAAAGCAAAGTCTATCTAACCTATAACGACAATAAAACTATTTTCTAAACTTATGAAAACAAGAAGCTATCTCTACTAATCTACACACGCAAGAAACTATCTTTAATCTATGAAACACTCAAATGTAATGATGGTGGTTGTGTGAATTCCTTCGGTGGTGACAAATGATATCTTGATGACACTTGACAACAAAGGACAATTCCAACGATATAAACTCAACACTAATCTCAATGGAAAAATGAAAGGTATGGATTAAACAATCTAAGGAGAATTTAGCCATGACAAAGATAATGTTAAATACCCTAGATATTCATGTATGAACCATCAACAACATAACAAGGTTATTATTCCAATTCTACACTATGTAAGCAAACTAGATTCATTCATTAACTAAGAATCTCAATTGCACTTTAATTCTAAGAAAGGAAATTGTGTGAAATAAAACTATACTATGTCTATTTTAACCATTCAAACTATGATAAGAAACTGAATTAAAAACATAAATTAAACTATGATATTAAGAAATAAATTGCCAATTACATTAACCAATTACTAAGTAAATGAAATCAATGTAAAACTAAGATAAGAAAACTATACAAACTGGAAGTAAATCTACCCCTCCATCAATCCTTGTCAGGAGAAAACCCAAATTAAAACTATGTTCTATTCTAATTAAAAATATGTTCTAAACTTGACTATAAAATTATAAAAGAAAGCATCATTTAACATCTACGTTGCACACGGGGTTAGTATAAAGAGAGAGAGACTTGCAAGTGTTTTCCTAGTCTATAAAATCAACACATACTAACAAATATCATCATCTAACCAGCAAAAGAGAAGTAAAACAGTAAGCTACAACAAACTAATTAATTAAATAAAAACATGCATATACCGGAAATAAGAAAGAGCATTTTGAATTAAGAAATGCATAAATAAACATAAGAACAATCACCAGACTAGTGGTGGCCCCCCCAACAAGTCGTGGCTACCTCCTACAAGCACACCACAAACTTAACAAGGCAAATTCACCATGAAATCTTAAAAACGTAGTTCCAGCACAATTTTGGCAATGTAAAATACCAAAACAAAGAAAAACGAATTTGTCTCTAATCTAATGGCTCTTCTACTTGGTTAAAAATCTGATGACCATCCTGTCAGTGTTTATAAGATTACAACCCAATTTGTCAACCATAGGAGGGTCGAACCACTTCTAATTTCAGCAAAATACAATAAATGATGCCCTCACTGACAAAACAAAGCAAGCCAATAATCGTCTTCTTTGGACAACTGAAACTGAGTTGTCTGGAGCTTAGTAGCTGGAGGGGGCGATCATGAAGAAAACCCATGTGCCCGATTTGTCCATCATTGGCCGCCAATGACATAACTGTCAACTCACCTTGTGTTTTTGTGCAATACTGAGTGTTGGAATGAGTGTTGAATCGAGTACCGGAACGAGTGCTGGAACAAGTGCTGGATCGAGTGTCGGAACTAGAAACATGGTGCGTTTTGCCCTGTAACAACAGAAAAACATGAATTAACTCTTGGAAATCATAGAACATGATGAATTAAACTTGATTTAATCATTAAACATGAATTACACGTACCTTATGTCGATCATACCATTTTATCATCAAATTCTTCAAAACGATCCCTCAAAAGATGAAAAACACATATATACATATGAAAAAGTGTATAGTAACCGTCATGAAAATGATCATATCTCGAGCCCAACATTACCCCCACACCTAAGATTTTGCATGTCCCACTGCAAACAAAAAGAAATTGCCCTTTATGACTAAACTTGCGAAGGAGGGGGTGGATTAACTTTAGAAGTTTCTCCCTCTTTCCCGGGGGATTTTGACTTGGGATTTCCATGGTGTTTCAATTGAATACAAAGACTATTATTGGTGGAATTTAATATCATCAACCTGATGTTGTATAGAATTCATCTTGGGTTGTAGGACAACATTATCATGGCGTAAATGACAACTCAATTTTTCATGCTCTCTAAGTTTGAACTGGAGGGTTTGGAGTTTTTGGAGGTTGTTGATGACATGTAAGGAAGACTTGATATGTATATTATACCCTTGATCCTTTAAACCATGCAAAAAAACAATTTTACCTCTGCAAAATTAGTTCCAAAAGTGACTTCCCATAAGCGCAACAATTCTGGCCTGGCGAACTTGTGAAAAATAGGTATCCAAGTGATACCTATAACTACAAGACAGTAATACCTGTGTAAAAACTGAGAGAGTTTTTTGTTTTTGAATATGTCCTTGACAAAAACCTCTCTTGGTTTTCAAAAATTCACTTTCAGTTGTTAGGAAAACACGCCAAGAAAACATGACTAAAATAGGAAAAACAGAGTGTTTTATTTCCTGAAAAACTGGGCCTCTAAGAGAATTGAATATATCCAAAACCATAACGTATATTTAGAAATTGAGAGAGCTTATTGTTTTTTAATATGTCCTTGATAAAAAAAAATCTTGGTTTTCAAAAATTCATTCCCTGTTATTAGGAAAACAGAAAAATAAAATATGACTATAACAAGAAAAAAATAGAGTGTTTTATTTTCTGAAAGCATAGGCCTCTAAGATGATAGAATATATCCCAAACCATAAAGTATATTCAAAAAATAAGACAGTTTATTGTATTTTGGTATGTTGTGAACAAAAACCTCCTCCAGGTTTCAAAATTACTTTCTCATTTGTTCATAATTCCAGCTTAAAGTTGGTTACTCAAAACTTGCAGAAGCGCAACGTGGTTTTTGATAGGAAATTTGAAGGCCTTACTAGAGGAATGTTGGGATGAAAGTGGTATGGGTGGAAATTTTATGATGTCTGATACACAATGGAACCATAAACAACTGCAAATTATTTTCCCAAACCTCTGAAAAACTGACTCCGAGTCAAGCTATCCAAATGTGCAAAAACCCTCATATAGTGACTGTATTTGGAGGATTTCTCTCAAACAATAACACATATGAATAAATTGAAGGAGGTTTTTGTTTCTTGGTCTATTATTGACAAAAACCTCTTTCACTTTTGTCAAATTAATCTTCCTTAATTCAAAAACCATTTTTTAAGTAGAACTTTGACCAAAACAATCATTTGAAAATTTATGACAAGGAAGGATGACATGACCATGATGAGAATTTATGACCTTGGATGAGTGGAGGGAGTATTAATGACTCCTAGACACACCAATGACGATTTTACAACCAAGATATGTCAAATTTTATTTGATAAGTTTATTTTGAAAATATAACAATTTGACCTAATAACCCTATCAATCACATGAAAGAGTAAATTTGATCACTCGTGACTGACAGAATTGACAGATACTAACAAAAGTCTTGGTTTGTACGGGTAGGCATGGTGACCAGGAGAATTTTTATTGCCTGTCATTAATATGTAACAATTCAAACAACTGATCCTCTTTTCATAAGCTTGGAATATAGATGACAGTAAGTATTTAGCAGTTGTAATTGGTCTGTATTTTTCACAAAGAGTAGTTAAGTATAAGCAGTCTTCTATAGAATAAACATAAAAATGCACAAGAGCTTATAAAACACACAATGATGTCAGCAGTATATAATTTAGCATACCAATACAAACAACTCTGATATAATATCCCAAGACTTTGTAAAAAGACAATATGATAGAATTTTGATAGAAATCCTACTTCCTCTTCTCATGTGTTTGCTATACAAATGGGCAATTCTTATAAATTTTTTTCTCAGGAAAACTCCCCCCAGATTGAAGATATGGCACGTCCTCGTGCCATGAATTAGCAATAGGCTTCTTGGTCTTTTTTCCCGATGAGGCTGGAAGGATATCAACAAGTTTCTCTGATAAAGGAATAGCTTGAGCATGAGAGTTTGGGTGGAGTAACAGTCCCTAGATCAAGAGCCTTCTTGCTAGTCTTGATTGTAAGATGAGGGTTTGCAAATTGGTAAATGAACTCATCCCACGTTTTCTTCTGTTTTTCCAACTCGGCTAAGACAAGTAGTTTGATAAGGCTATGGTGAAATAGGTTTTTATGGGGATTGGTTACATCCTTCCTCACATGGGAAGACATATTCTCTAGACTCTTTAAGAAGTAAAAGGGAAAGTTACAATGGCTTATTGAATTGAAAGTGAGCTAATATTCGAAATTGACAGGCTTTAAAGACGAAATATCTACCTTCATATGTAATCAATATGGTGATGATTATGAGAGGGTTGATTAGATCCTATTTTGTCCACTCCTTGGAGTATCCCTTAGCTCCAGAGATGTTCTAAAACTCAGTTTTAAAAACCCTGCTATAGCTTGCTCTTGGCATCTGGTGGTTTTTAAATCAACAGTATCCAACTCTTGGGAGCTTTGTGGCTGAGGCAATTGATTCCTCAGAGGTCACGAACATAGTGAATAGGATTTGAGGCAGGCTAAGAGTGTTCCATTGTTGTTGATTTTTCCACCATGCTCACTCAATCCACTTTCATAGAACATGGAATGTCAAACCTACAATGAACGACCTGTAAAAAAAATGTAATTTCAAACCTACAATGAACAACTTGTAAAAAAATAAACCAACAGAGTGGTATGTTAAGGACATATACAACAATTTATAGCACACATGAGTTTAGCACTTCAAGATAAAATGATTGTTGATGTAATAACTTGTATCATGAAAATAATACAAAATGTTTACAAAGATTTACTTCTTTAGGCAATGATCATTTGTCAACTCATGGACCCTTCCCCCACACCTAAGTATTGTGACACCTCATAATCAAAAGTATAGGAAACCGGTCAGTATCCCCCAATAGCCGAAGATTTATAATATGTCAAGTGCAAAGATAAAATTTTACAGATTGGTCTGACGAGACGGTCAGAAGATGGCCCCACCTATAGGATAAGAGATTCTATATATAGATAAGAAGAGGTAGGCAAGTAAGTTTCAAGATAGTCTCATATTTATTTCCCAATGGAAAGTTTATGGATTTCATTAACCTTAGCTTAGCCATACATACTTCATGTCAGCTTTGTCTGTAAGTAATGTTGTACATCAGGACAAGTTTAAATGTAATATTTATTTTTGGCAGATTACCATCCTCACTAGGTAGAATGCCCTACTTCCAACAAGCATGTTCAGTACTTCGATGGGTCTACCTAGTCATACCACAGGCCAATACCCGCTGCCAGCAGACCTGTTCAGTATCCCGACGGGTTAGCCTCTTAAACCCTTAGAGACTGGCCCTCCATCCTTTAATATTTTAGTATAAGATTGCTTATGAAAAAATATGGGGGAACAACTCTAAAAAAACCTTTTTGTTTCTTTTTTTTTTCAATTGGGATGGTATTTATGTTAGAGGATGACTTTTTGTTATATTACTAAGTGATTTTATTGATGTAAGGGGTACTTAAGTGGACATGGCCTATCTAAATATATGATATAATCAATCTATTTAGTGTGTAGTGGATGGTACCATTGAGAAATAATAGAAAGGTATCTCTAGGCTCAACTTACTTTCTTCTTTTGTAAGTTATTGTGATGTTTCCATGACTAAATGCTAATCAGACCTCCTTGTTACTCTTCGATAAAGACACTTGACTCACTTACTCAGGTTTCTTGGAAAAATTGTACGAGTGACCTCTAGGTTTGATAGTTATGATATCACTTCCTTATACAAAGGTGAAGGGTTTCAAGAGCAACTACTATTTAAGATGCCTTGAGAAAAAGAAAATGAAATTCTTTGCAAAATATGGCTAATTATAGCAAGTCATTATTCATTTGATGTTTAGTAGACAACAAGGTTCAAGTATAGCAATGTTTTGAAGAAAAATTCTTCTTTTATATCTCCTTGAAACTGTCTACTCCTGGTGAAATAAATACCTATAGAGATCTCTAAAACTGTTTACAAAAACCACACTCTAAAATATAATAAACTAATGAGATCAATGAGATCAAGTCATAGGAACATGTATCTCATAGTTCTTAAAAAGACAATGTAAAATGAGGCTGCATTAGACTCTAAACCAAACTAACAATATGCAACTTTTATTTACTATCCCACCCTACCTGAAAAGAAAGGGAAAATATTTATTCAAGTGTAAGAGATCTTCCAATGTAACCATGTGTGGAGCAAGATACGAAACATATTCATATCCATATATGAAAAATTTACCGTAGTGATTTCCTGGATATGAATAACCAACCAACCTCTTGTTTTGGCATCAGAAGGTGTTGAAGAAGAGAATAGTATTGTGGCCTAATGACCTCTTGAAACCAATTTTCAATGTAATCTTGATGTTTATCCACAATAATTTCTATGCTCTCCTTCATCATGCTATGTATATCCTCTTCTTTTGGATGATTGATTTCTTAAATACATAAAGGATCTGCTGAGATGGATGTTGAGAACTCCTCAATCTCAAGTCTTAATGATTGTTCTCTACTAGGTGTAGTCCATAATTTCTCAGTTTCCTTTGCATTTTGGAAAGGAAAATCATTTTGTAGCTCACAGGACCTTGATTCTTCTAATATTTCTGGAGAGGTAGATAAGTTCTTGACTATTGTCAAGATGTGTTCTTCCTGAAAAGAAGAGATCCCAGTTGTTGCTAGGATTTGAGAGAGTTCTTCCAAACTAATGATCACTTTTGAATTCAACTTGTCATTTGATAAAACTTGGTTCACACAAAGATGATTTCCACAAAATTAGGATCTTCTGATGGTGATAAGAAAACAAAGGTTGTATTGTTTGGTTCTACGGAAGGCTCGAGTGGTCATGCCTCCTGTCCCACTATTACTGATACTTCAATTTATTATTCTATAGTGCTCCCTGTTTTAGTCTCTTTTAGAGACTTCTTTAGCTATTTGGGTTGAGCTAGCTCCTGTTTTTCGGTATTGGTCTACAGAGCTTATGAGTGGAATGTTCCTTCCCCAAAAAAGGTTGGAAGGAACCTTGGCTAAAAGGTTTGATTTAGATTTAATGTATCTACCTTTTGGATCTCTAGGTCTATTCATGAAAGAAATCAAAAAGAAAAACTACCATTGGGTTTGGGGGAACCTACTATAGCAGATGCGCAGGTTCTTACCTCTCATCTTAAAGTTCCCACGCCACCAATCTAATGCTAAGGTCCAAGAATGATCTATCTCCTAACTACTTCTTACCTTGAGACAACTCCCTGGCAACGACGCCAAAAATGATGGGTGTTATATATGTACTAAAAACATAGTAAACTACCCTCAATGAAATTGTAAACCCGGGGTAAGTAAACTTAGAGTTGTAGAAAAATATATGCCAAAGGTAGAAGGCTGGTAGGAGTATAGTATAACTAAGGAAGGCCGCTATCTAAGGCTAATCTACTCAAGCAAAGCTACCTAATGAGCAAACCCTACTAAGCAAAATGAAACTAGGTAACCTAAGTACTTTTGGGACAAGGGTCAATGGATAGTTCCTAAGAAAGCAAATGAAAACTCTGTGTAAAGTAAACTAGTTTAACAATAAGAAAAAGAAAAATACTAAGCATAATAAGCAAATGAAAAAAGCAAACTTCTTTAACTTTCCAACCTGCATTCAATGAGAAACTACCCTATGAAATCAAATAAATAAGCAAGTAAGCAAAAGCACATATCTAACCTATTAAAACAAATAGACAAGTAAGAAAAGACACCTAACTAACCTACTAAAGCAAAAGACAAGTAAGCAAAGGAAACCAACTACTGCAAGTAAAAATTCTCATTGAACAACTATCTAGCCTAAGAGGCAAGTGAACTAAATGCCTAATGAAAAACTATTTATCTTGCATGAAAGGAAATCTAAATGCTCAATGCAATGCATGAAAGGAAATCTATTCTATTGAAAGAAAGAAAGACTACCAACTAATTCTTAATCCATGATAAGAAAACTACTATCTATCAAAGCAAAGTCTATCTAACCTATAGCAACAATAAAACTATTTTCTAAACTTATGAAAACAAGAAACTATCTCTTCTAATCTACACACGCAAGAAACTATCTTTAATCTATTAAACACTCAAATGTAATGTTGGAGGTTGTGTGAATACCTTCGGTGGTGACAAATGATATCTCGATGACACTTGACGATAAATGACAATTCCAATGGTATAAACTCAACACTAATCTCAATGGAAAAATGAAAGGTATGGATTAAAAAATCTAAGGAGAATTTAGCCATGACAAAGCTAATGTTAAATACCCCGCATATTCATGTATGAACCATCAACAACATAACGAGGTTATTATTCCAATTCTACACTATGTAAGCAACCTAGATTCATTCATTAACTAAGAAATTCAATTGCACTTTAATTCTAAGAAAGGAAATTGCGTGAAATAAAACTATACTATCTCTATTTTAACCATTCAAACTATGATAAGAAAATGAATTAAAAATAGAAATTAAATTATGATATTAAGAAGTAAATTGCCAATTACATTAACCAATAACTAAGTAAATGAAATCTATGTAAAACTAAGATAAACAAACTATAAAAACTGGAAGTAAATCTACCCATCCATCAATCCTTGTCAGAAGAAAACCCAAGTTAAAACTATGATCTGTTCTAATTAAAAATACGTTCTAAACTTGACTGTAAAATTATAAAAGAAAGCATCATTTAATATCTACGTTGCACACGACATTAGTATAAAGAGAGAGAGACTTGCAAGTCTTTTCCTAGTCTATAAAATCAACACATACTAACACATATCATCATCTAACCTGCAAAAGATAAGTAAAATAGTAAGCTACAACAAACTAATTAATTAAATAAAAACACGCATATGCAGGAAATAAGAAAGAGCAATTTGAATTAAGAAATGCATAAATAAACATAAGAACAATCACCAGACTGGTGGTGGGCCCCCCAGCAAGTCGTGGCTACCTCCTACAAGCACACCATGAACTTAACAAGGCGAATTCACCATGAAAGCTTAAAAACGCAGTTCTGGCACAATTCTGGCAATGTAAAATACCAAAACAGAGAAAAATGAATTTGTCTCTAATCTAATGGCTCTTCTACTTGGTTAAGAATCCGATGACCATCCTATCAGTATTTATAAGATTACAACCCAAGTGGTCGACCACAGGAGGATCGAACCACTTCTAATTTCAGCAAAATACAATAAATGATGCCCTAACTGACAAAACAAAGCAAACCAATAATCATCTTCTTTGGACAGCTAAAACTGAGTTGTCTGGAGCTTAGTAGTTGGAGGGGGCAATCATGAAGAAAACCCATGTGCCCGATATTTCCATCACAGGCCGCCAATGCCATAGCTGCCAACTCACCCTGAGTTTTTGTGCAATACTAAGTGTTGGAATGAGTGTCGGATCAGGTACCAAAACGAGTGATGGAACGAGTGCCGGAACTGGAAACATGGTGTGTTTTTCCCTGTAACAATAGAAAAACATGAATTATCTCTTGGAAATCATAGAACATGATGAATTAAACTTGATTTAATCATTAAACATGAATTACATGTACCTTATGCCGATCATACCATTTTATCATCAAATTCTTCAAAATGATCCTTCAAAAGATGAAAAACACATATATACATATGGAAAAAAGTGTATAATAACCATCATGAAAATGATCATATCTCGGGCCCAACAAGGACTCACTGTAAAAACATGCTCTTTCTTTGAATGAGAATGCGATCATGTGGGAAGATTTCATTAAGAGAAAGCTAATATCCAGAGTGGAAGATAATTTCTCTTCAATTGATCCTATCATTTTTGTGTATTGGAATCCTATCAACAAATCCTTTCTATTTTTATGAACTTTTGTTTCAGCCTTATATTTCGGAATAATCTTGTTCAATAGTTTGGCAAAACCACTCTTTGCTTGTGCATTAACACCTTTTAAATGTGCATTCTAGATTTTAATAGAAAGTGTCATTTTTTTTCAGGGATATATATATAAAAAAAAAAAATTGTGTGAGTTGATAACTAATTTATATAATATTATATAATTAAATGTATAAATGTATAATAAACTATATATATTATGATTCAAATATAATAATACAATATAATCAATTATATAATAATCTAGATGAGTATTATTTATATAATTAAAATAGAATTACATAATCATATATCATCATCAATCATAAATTAATATTAACTATATGTAATATTTTAATATCAATTATTACTAATAATGAAATAAAGAGTATCTTCCATTTTTGGATGTTCTTGTCTCGTGTGAACTTCTTCATGACAACTTTTACCCACCAAGTCTATAGAAAAAATATTCACACTAACATATACATTCATGCTCAGACTCACCATCACCCAACTCAAAAATCTATTGTTTTTAAAAGCCATGTAATTCGAGCTATTCTAATATATGCTCCTCATCTCCTTGAAAAATAAAAACCCCACCTTATTAAGGCCCTATTTTCCAATGGTTACTCAATCACTCAAATAAATAAATAATTCAACTCAACCATCCATTCTTAACCCAAAAAATCCTCTCCCTCTTCCTCACCTCTAGCTCTTATTTCTCTTTGGACATATTATATCCTAGATAAAAAGAATAAAAAACTCTTTTTAAACCCCATAAAACCCTTAAACATCATTTCAAATTGCTAAATATAGATCTCATCCCATGCTTGACCAATGATTTTATCAAATTCTATGTTCCTATGGAAAACCATAAATTGTCCAAACCAAAAGATCTTTCAAAATTCATGCATATAGATGACACATCTTAATGCAGGAGAATCCTACTTCCACAAAAAAACAATTTTGACAAGTCCCGGGGAGTCTTCATTTTACTAAGGTAGTTTAATTTAATGTATTTTCCTATGATTTATTGATTTCTAGAAGAGAGAGATAGGTTAGGATTTGTTAATGAAGGTGATGATTGAATTGTAAATGTTCTCAAATATATGAGAACATGAGAGAGATCTTATGGAAGTTAGATCTCATGAGGAGTTGTAAATCCTAAAGATAGGAGTTGAGTGAAAAGTTTGTGGATCTAATAAGATTCTTAGGAATTGTTGAGGATTTGGTGAATATGAACGAGATTTGGTTTATGTATCATTTTGTATAATTGTGTAAGCCTTAGTGAAAATTTGAAAGGGGGAACAATCAAATGAAGAATCAGGTCAAAGAGAGGGAGATGTTGGAAAGACCATTAAGAGGTCTTGTGAAATATGTGTTTACATTATGTGAATAAAACCAACCGATTTGGAGTGTTCAATGTTAATTGTTATCCAGAACCCTTTGTTCATTGTGTGTGTTAAATTATCCGTGGAATTGATGTTGCAGGTCTTTGACATATTTATGGTAATCGTGGTCAAGAGTTCGATATAGGTTTTGTGTGCAAGTTGTGGAGAAATCCTCTTGGAGGATTAAATCGATCTCTTCGAACCAGAATGAAGAAATAAAATCGATGATCGTTGATCACTTTAGGATCAATGATCCTCATTCGTCATGATATCAAGCAATCGAGTGTAAGAAATAATTGAAGTCCTACAGGAGTCGTTGATCTATGAAAGGTTGCCATTAGATCGTTAGATTGGAAATGGAGATGAAGTACAAATTGCCCCAGATTTAATGATTAAAGGTTGTCATATTTAGTCAACTGTAATCTAAGACCATAGATCTGAGTGAAGGTGAAGTGCATGGGTCCAAGCGTCGGAGGATCCTGCATCATTGGATCGTGACCAAGAGGAGAAATCCACGGTGGCGAGTTGCTTCACGTTCATAGTTGGGCGAGTGTTAACGAGGAGTCAGATTTGCGAAAGGTGACCTTGGTGGGTTACCAAGGTGCAACGTGTCATCATTCTGTTTGATCGCGTTCTCTCTAGTGGTTTATGTAACTACCCTTCCGGATTTGTGAAACCAATGAGGACCGTTCATCTCAATTGCCCATTAAAACACGACCGTTGATCCATTCTGGGTTGATGTTATATGAGAAGCGCCAATTTGGGTTAGTGCTCGATCACAGGTCTTGGTTGTATGGTGAAAAGAGGTCGTGTGGTCAAAGACTTGGTGAAAATAGGTCGTGTGGTCGAAGACTTCGTGCAAAGGGTTTAGACTGTAGTCACAACCCGAGGTCACAAAGATATAAGATAAGCATTGGTTCATTTTCAATTGATGTTTTAGCGCCATTTATTATTGGGCCTTTGTTCGAGCCCCTATTCATATAAACAAGAGTTTAAAATCGTATGAATATAAGTGTTGGGGATGGAAATTGAGGTGTGTTCATTCTGGACATTTTCATCCACCAAATATTGATAGTTTTTAGAGTAGTTAGAGTTGGAAACAAGGATGTATGGTGAATGGATGAGTTGATCCATAAATGTGATCAACTCAAGGATCAAATTTCGATCAAAATGATAGTTGTAACATAGATTTGGTACGTAGAAAAGGTAATAGAAATGATAAGGAAAGCAAGTTGTAGACTAGATCCCGGACATCCTCTTTGGAGGTTTATAGAGTAGCCTGAATTTGAATTTGGAAATGCTGGAAATGTTGTCATACAACGGATTAGACTTAGGATAGGTCATCACATTTCATGCTTGACCAATGATTTTATCAAATTCCATGTTTCTATGGCAAATCATATATTGGACTAACTAGTAGATGTTTCAAAATATGTGCATATAACTCACACCTTCCACAATTGTATCTTTAAGTCAACTATTTTCAAACATTCACATAATTCTAAACATCTCATTTTCTTTGACCAAACCAAAATTCTTGCCTCCCACCATATCACTCTTTTTTCATCATTTGTGAACCATTGGAAATTGATAAACACCCAAATTATTTAAATTATGAAGATGGATGGCTATAAACTTAGCCAATCTTGGAATCCCAACATCCATCTAATTCTAGTTCAATAAGTCTTCTTGCCTACTTTACTCATTTGCAACTTCTAATTTATATTTTCTTACTAATTTAATTTATATTTCAATTTTCTCTTAAAATTCACTATTACTTTAATCAATTTGATAGACCATTTATTGTTTATTTAATTTAATTTTCTTTTATATAATTAATTTATTTTAATTTTCATTAGTTACTCAATAATTTTATTTTATTTTACAATAATTATCCAATAAATTTTTATATTTTAAATTCTCAATTTATTTTATTTTTCATTAAAAAAAAATCAAAACATTAAAAGTTTCAAAAACCTACACATGGTGATTTATTTCCAAAATGTGAAACAACAATAACTATATATAGATATATATATATATATATAACTAACATCATATAGATCTATCTAACACACATTATTACTATTACTTTCATTATGTCTAGCACGTAATCACAAGTATATTATTAATGGGAAACAACACATTCCAAATAGCATTTTTTATCAAGATAATGACCATGTTTCGGACTCTTGTTAATGCCCACAAATTAGTCGAAAACTACTGCTCTATTACCAAAAAGAGGATGCACGGGTCACTTTATTGTTCCTCTCTTCCAAAGCCAACGAAGAGTATAGATTTCATCACCACATGGACTCACAATTCCATGTGAGATTGTGGCTTGTGAATATTTAACTTCTGTTTTGGGAAATAAGGGTACCACCATAGAAAATATAGAACAAGGGTAAGACGACTCAATAAGCATGTGTTGATTGTATTTATTATTTTAGATATTTGGAAAGATTATGTTGTGTCATTTACATCGAATATGATTAAAAAAAATACAATATTAGGATTTATTAAAAATAGATGAGGAATTATGAGATTGTGTTTAGAGGAATTTTACACTCTGTTAACATGAATAATAAAAAAATTTCTTGGCTCTCTCTATATATATTAAATGAATAATAATCAAAATTTATATTCAAATAATGAAGTGACTAGGACTCTCATCATGTTTACAATGAACTTTAAATATTTATCATTTGATCAACTTCCCTTTTATAGAATTAAGGATAGGAGATGGATGCATATAAATGAAAACTAAATACAAGAGAAAGAATAGTCACATTTGTTTTTTTAATAATAAGTAATTGCTTTTTTTTTCTAAGTAAATAATTTTTATGATTTAAAATTTTATATAACCTTATAATTCATATAATTTTAAAATATTTTCAACCATAATCAAATTATACATATAAACAAAAAAAAATCCTTATAATTCATATGATTTCAAAATATTTTCAATTATAATCAAATTATACATATAAACCAAAAACAAATCTTATTATTATTTTTTTAGATGTTTTAAAACTTTTATATATTAAATATGGTCTAACTATTGTTTTTACTTAGATATAATTTTAATATTAATTATCATTTTAAATTTTTATTAATTTAATATTTATAAAATATATACTCTAAAAATAGAAGTTTACATATGAGTGGATATTCATGAATTTTCATGATGATATTATATTATTAGCTTCTTTTACTTTATTTTTATATTTTTATTTATTTTTTTATTAATATTTTTTTTATAGTTTTTATGAAAATTCAATATTGACAAAAGAGCATTAAATTCTACATATTAGATTTAACACCAACTTTAATATTAGGCTTAGCCTATGTATCTTAATAAAATCAAAGGAATTTTTTCAAAAAAAAATTAAGAAAGAAGACTAAAAAAGACCATTTCTCTAGATCCTAGTGAGTGTGAGAATATTTTTTTTATTTTAATTAAAATATCTTATTTACTCTCATAAAAAATTCTATGACTATTCTTCCATTATTTTCTTATTTCCTCTATTTTTCTCCCATCTTATTCTGTGGTATCTTTTCTTCCTTAGGGTGTTCTATCTTAGGTTTTCATCTTCATGGAGGCTATGCATTTTCTTCCTTAGGGTGTTCTCTCTTATGTTTTCATCCTCATGGAGGCTACGGAGGCTACAATTTCAGTTTGTTGAAGGAACTTCCATGAGGAAGGTAATGGATTCTCCCTTCCCTTCGCCTTAGTTCTTCCTCTATTAATTTGTTTTCCTTCAATGATTTTAGCAATGATATAATGAAAAATGATAAAGTGTATTGATTTAAGTCATGATACAATAAAAAATGATGTAAAGTAGTTACATAGTTGCAATGATTTCAACACTGATATGACTCATAGTTGTATTGATTTGAGAATTTATATAATGCAAAATGAAAATGTGTATTGATTTAAGTGGTGTTGCAATGAAAAATGATGTTAAGCATTCACATACTTGCAATGATTTCAACAATGATATAACGAATAGTTGCATTGATTTCAACAATGATATGATGCAAAATGATAATGTGTATTGATTTAAATGATGATACAACGAAAAATGGTTTAAAGTAGTCACATAGTTGCAATGATTTCAACAACTAATACTTTTATTGATTTCAGCAATGATATAAAGAAATATGAAATGACATATTTATTTTAGTGATATTTATTGTTTTGAATTGGTGCATTGGTTTTAGTGATGTCCTAATACAAAACAATAAAGTGCATTTATTTTAGTGATGATATAGTGAAAATTGATGTTAGTAATGATGTAGTGAAAATTCATTTAGAGCAATGAAATAGTTATAGATTTCAACGATAATCTAATGCAAAACAATAAGGTACATTAATTTTAGTGACAATACAATGAAAAAAATATTTGAAGAAATCAAGTAATTGAAATGATTTCAAAAATGAAAAATATTATGGTACATTGATTTCACTTATAGTACAATGAAAAATGATTCACTGTAGTAGAAATATAAAAAAACTAGCTTCAGAGTGTTTAAGAGTCCATAAGTCCCAAGGATTTAAGGTGGAGAAATGCACTATTAATATAGGGAAGAGTTAAATATTTGAATATTCTAAGATTTCAACCTCCCTTTAACATAAATTTACTTAGCTATAGGATAACAAGTAGTTTAACCTATCCTCCCTTTAACAAACCTATACTTCTTATTAATATTGTCTATGTTATAAACAAACTAAGGTAATAAATTTAATATGCTCATATTAATCTTAGACATATAGATAATGTTGATGATCTACAAATTATCCATCTTATGTCTTTAAGTACACTTTTGATTAATATTGTCTATGTTGTCAACAAATTACTTGGTAACTTTCACTAAAGCTATCCTAGATCTATCTAAACTCCAGATCTATCAAGATGTGGATCTATCAAATGCCAAGAGGGATCAAATCTCTAGAGATGCAAACATTTTTTAGAGAACAAAACTTAAGAAAAAGTTAAGATGAATCTAAATTGATTTTAAAATCAAAACAATGTTTGTCTTCTTTAATACAATAGGTTTTTAATTGTTTATATTTTAATTTCTATAAATATTAATTATTTTAATATTTATAAATAATGAATTTAATATATATATATATATATATATATAT
>JZKD02S0478486.1:860210-872271 GCA_000966675.3 Picea glauca | reverse complement strand
ATTCATATTCTAAAAATTATATTTTCATTAAGCTAATTTATTATTAATAAAACTTTATTATATTTACATATAACCCTTTTCATATAATATATTATATTTTAACCTAAAACCCTTTTTATATAATAAAAACAATGGATAGTGTTAATTATTAACCAACTTTTTTAATATTATTATTATTATTATGATTAATCCTTCTACATGTTAATCTCATAATTAACTATTATTTTAACTTAAAGTTGATGAAATCCAAAAAAAAAAATGTTCTTTGAACTCTATACATAGCATTTCAAAAAAACATAAACAATATCATGAATAGGGTTTTGTAAAATATAGTATTAATTCTATTGTCTTACAAAATGATAGAACTCTATACATAGCATTTAAAAAAAGAACATAAACAATATCATGAATAGGGTTTTGTAAAATATAGTATTAATTCTATTGTATTACAAAATTATCATTTTTATAGTTTTTATTTAAATGGAGTTATAGATGTTAATACTTCTTTACGATAGAAAGATGAATATCCAATGTAAAATAATTATTAGTTTTTTTATTGAGTTAATAATTTGTTTTTTTATAGTATTTTTTAAAAATGAATGAGTTGGAAAAGAATAATTCAGATACACATTAAGTATAAAGATCTCACTTCTAGAGTATCTATTTTTCTAGCCATATCATAAAGATAAAAGTTTTATTTAAAATTTGAATTGAGATAAGGAAATTACAAGAATCACCTCTCAATCATCTCATCAAACCATCTCAACTAATTAAATATTTACCTTAACTATATATACAAGTTAGAAAAATGATTGTACAATATTTAATAATATTTTCTAAATTAAAAACCATTGTATTTGATTATTATTTAATATTTATATTTATATTTTATTTTTGAGAAAACGCAATTCACACGAGATTGTTCAATTTAATTTAAGGTTTTTATCTTTTATAATGGAAAGGTATTAATGGTAAAAAAAAATTAATTTTTAATAATTAATAATATGAATGCTAAAAAAGACCTTCATTTTAGTGGATTTCATATATATATATATATATATATATATATGAATTTATTTTAAAAGATTAATAAAAGTATTAATGGGAAACATGAATTTTTATTTTAAAAAATTAATAATATGAATGAGAAAGAAATACATTCATTTCATTGGATTTCATATATGTATATGAATTTTAAAAAATGTGATTTATGGAATAAGTCAACGGTTGGTGAGAGATCAATGTTATTGAAATATAAAATTAGTTTTAACTTGATTTAACGATATTATTCTAATGGAGATGTTTTAAAAAAATTAGTGCGACTTAAAAATATCATTGTGAATGATTACGTAATGTTTATGATGTGATGTATGAAAATTGACTTCAACCTGACGTAAAGGTTTTATTCTTATGTACATGTTTAAAAACTCTAAAAAACTCCATTTGTGTAAAAAATAAAACTAAAATAGATGAAATACATGAGACTGCTCCTCTATTTAGCTAAAGGAATAAAACTTCTTCATAAAAAAATCTACAGACCATGTGCCTAGATATAACTACTACATTAAAAATGTACAGACCATGTGCCTAGATATCAATCCAGGCAGGCAACTCAATCATGTTGTCAGGGGCAGCAACCCTGGTCAGTGGATCAGGATATTCCTACATATCAATCCAGGCAACTAAATCTCGAGACCATGTGCCTACATATCGATCCAGGAAACTAAATCATGCTCCAAGGGGCAGTAAACCCCAAATCCCCTGGTCAGTGGATCAAGATATTGCGCCAAAAATCTTTCCTACGAAGAGATTATGCGGACGATACCAATTATCAGGATTGCTTGCAGACCCAAATGCAATCAATTTTGATGAAATCTTATTATTCTGGCAAGTCCTTCCCCTGATTGCCTGCAATTTCGATAAAATCTTATTATGTCGGGAAGGCCGTCCCCTAATTGCAAGCAAATTCGATCAAATCCGATTATTTTGGCAAGTCTTTTTCTTTCACAAAATATTTGAACAACGTTAAAGCCCTGGACGGTTGAAATTCCGGAACTTCATGCCCCGCCCCCCTAACAGTGGCAAATGTCAAACCCTTGTAAATCACACTATATCCACCGACCTGCACCATCCACGAGAGTGCATGCATTTCTCAGATAAAATCAATATTATCAAAGGATTTTATCTGCGAAATTAATGAAACAGATTTGATTATGTACCTCGTCGCCACTAACCCAGGGGTACCATGGAGTCTCAATTGGAAGCTTCAGCTCATTGATGGAGAGTTTTGTAGAGGTAACAGGAACTCTGGAATCCGTGTCTCCGCTGAAAACCAAAGAAAAAAAGCTGTTAACAAAATGCTTGAATGATCCATAACAATTTGGTTGAGGTATTGGGATTATTTCAAGTGGTTGTTGGGAAAATGATCTAATTCAATTTTCATAATGGGCAAGATACCAACCAATCTTGTTTTCAAAAACTAATAATCAACCACAACTGTCATTGAAATTATCGTATATTATACCTGAAAACAAGTATTCGCAACCCACTGGCAATTAGTTGACGATAAATTGGTAAGACAGTTGAAACAGAATCCGCCCAAAAGAGAACATCACTAGTACGGAGTCACATGAAACCATATTTCAGCACACCAAGTTGTGAGTATAAGACGATTAGAAAATTAAATTTCCAGCAATAACTGATATTTGTAACTAGGTCTGAAGACTGATACCTGCACTGGGTCCAGCTATAAGTTATGTTTGTTACGTTCGCATGTATGGCTTTCTGAACATCCGGCCTATTAAAATACGCGGATACGTAGTTGTCGATGCAAGGATCATATCCTGGAATTTCCGCTTCTTCTTGCTATTTACACAAAAATCATACATACAGTCAATCTCTAGCAAAAACATTTTTGCATTTGAGATGTCAGCTTGAAATAAATAAATATAGACAGAAAAAGATGGCATGCATATAGAGAGAGACAGTTGTGGTTTAGTAGGAATTTGAAACTGGTGTTGTGATGAATATCTAGGTTGTTGTAATGGGTCAGGACTTGCTGCTTATGTAGCTTCATCTATAACTAAGATAATTGTATAGCTGAATATAGAATAAAGGTTAGTTTTTGATTGTCAATGTCATTGAACATAGCTAACAGGTTGAAATCCATAAATGGAAAAAATATATAGAGAGAGAGGGGTAATCTGCACTTACCCTTGCCAATTCAGATGAATTAGCTATGCATATGGGAGCATAGATACTGTAAATATCGATATTTCCCATTTCATTATACGCTAGAACTTCCAAATCATTGCACAAATCTATATCGAATTTTGAACCGATGCAGCTGCCAATTACTTGCTCATAAAGTTGATCCGATATCAGTGCATGACTCCATGCGTACTGAAATGTTCCAGTAAAATCTGTATCACTATTCATGACGCCATTTCCCACCTGCATAAATTGAATGTGCACGCTTCAGATTGATTGTCTACATAAGTTTCCAAACTTGAGAATTTAGCACTATGGCTTTCGATACAGTTTGCAAGTTTTATATCCGAAATCTTCAGATAGGTATTGAACAAAAATATTCGTATATTGAATTCTCTTTGCATGCACTTTGACTCTGAGACCAATGAATTTTCTAAAAGTCACAAGTCTGAGTTGAACTCACCATTATTCCTCTGAAATTAATAAACGATGCCTGCGAAAGATTTTTGTGCTGTAAAATTTTCGAAGCCAACTCTGGAATGTAATATCCTACAATCGATAATTATCGTTAACACATTCAGGAAAAAATTAATGTTTCCATCTAAATCAAACAAGCTTTAGAAATATTCCTTGCAGAGCTGACATATTTGGTCTTATATTCACAAACAGTATCACAGTTTTAATAAATTTCAGGACAAGGTCAGTCAAAAATATCGTGTCTCTATAAGATGTGACTAGTGCACTATTTTTAGTGTATCAGCTGGCAATTACTCTCATCAAAGTTTTAATCATATCTAATAGAAACTAACAAAACGGTTAAGGCATCATAGGTATTGCAAACGATACTACCTGCATAACTTTCGCCTGCTATGTAAAACTTTCGGGATTTATACTGTGGAAACCTGTTGAACCAGTTTACCAGGAATGCATACGATTCTTCAGCTGAAATAAGACAAACACCCCATTAAAATGTTTAGATTTCCCAGCATCGCTTAAACACGTTTATATTTAAGAAAACCAAACAATTCTCAAGTTACCCGTTAATTTATCGCCAGTTTGCGTGTAATCAGAGGTTGTGTTCGTGTACGAGAATCCGACGCCTGCTGGAGACTCCAGAAACAGTACGTTCGCCGCTGTTGCAAGCATGGACGCTTTAGTAATTGAGCCTAAAATCATAATCTAATCTAGAGAGAGTTTGTAGGAAGGAAATATTAATTTCTGTTCTCGAAATTCAAGTACATATTATATGCATTTTTTTAATAAATAGTAGATCAAAATTTAGTAATTAAACTTTGTATTTTTACATTTTTATGTATGCAAACTGAAATCTAAAATGTACTTGACTTTCTAATAGATCTAAACTAATACCATCTTAATTCATACCGTGAAATGTTAAACCGTCTTAACTCATACTTTGAAATGTAAAACCTATTACAGATCTGAAATGTTAGACCTATCCCAGATCCTATTTCGGATGGAACTAAACTGGTGCTATCTTAAACTATACTCCAAAAATGTTAGCCTAATTCATTAAGAACCCGAGCTATATAGATCTGAATGTATAAATATGCATATATCTGTCTACACTTGAAAAAAGGGAATGCCCAGATATAAAAGAGGCTAATACTGGCCTTGGTTCCATGCGTAGGGATTGTAGCTAAGGGTTCTTCCGTCCGGGTTAACGCGAAAAGGTCCTAATTCCGCCATTGCTCCATATCCAATCGACGAACACCCAGGCCCTGCGAGAATATTTGTTTGTAAGAACTATGAGAACTGAGAAATACGATTATTATTGGAAAACTGTGAAAAAAATATATTCAAGCGAATTTACCGCCGTTAAGCCAGAGAACCAGCGGCTTCTTGGAGGGATTTCGAGTGGCCTCGGCGAAATAATAGAAAAGCGCCCTGCCTGCCTTGGCATCAACTGTTACATATCCAGAGTACTGTCGGAATTTGAAGCCAGTCGGCTGCCCGGGGAGGCCTTCTGGGAGATAATCAGCTTCCTGCGGGGGGCCCTCTGTCAGATATTCGGAATCATTCTTGAAGCTGATCGTGGCACTCTCAGACTCCCAGTCTATAGTTTGTATGCTATGGCTTCTGTATCTTGTGGCATTGCGCCAGGACTGCAGTGCCTCACCTTGAGAGGTGAGCTGATGAGACGGAGCGACTGCTGCGACCAAAAGGATGGACAGAAGAGAGCACCGTATTCTCTGCATCTTGACAACCAACCAACGAAGGAGGAGCCCAGGTCCTGTTCTTGATTAGGGCTGTCAAGTACAGACTAATCTAAGGAGAGGCCACAAGCATTACTTATAGTAGCTCGAGCAGGCTATATCACGGAAAGAGGTGAGCATAAGTCGGAGTAGGAAAGCGATAGGAAGTTGTAGTTGAAACCAGCTTTTCTTAAATCCATCATTTTAGGAGAAGTTATCCGTTGACGATCCTTTTATAAGACATGAGTTTCAATGAAAATTTAGAAAAGCAAAAACAAAAATATATGGGAAAAATTATTAGAGGTATCTGAACAATCTATTAAAATATGGGGAAAAATAGAAAAAGTAGAAAATTGAATTAGTTTCAATTATACATGATTCACATTCTTCCAACAATGCTATTTTATTTTTCCTCTAAAATATAGTGTATATCTTCAAATTAAGATATCAATTTTACTTTTCCTTTAAAATATAGTGTATATCTTCAAGTTAAGATATCAATTTAATATCTAAATGACTAAATATTTTGGAACAATTTTGTGTGATTGTAATTGTAGATAGCGATCACTTCTTATGTGTCATTATTTTTGCATATTTTTTAATTTGATTGAGGGTATTAACATAATCTATCATGTTTTTGTTTTTCAGTCATACTAGAAATAAAAAATCTATGTATTTTAGAATTATGATATATGTATATATAAGAATTAATAAAAAAAATTAAGAACAATATATTTTTTTCTACACACTTAGTTCTTTATGTATTTTAGAATTATGATATATGTATATATAAGAATTAATAAAAAAAATTAAGAACAATATATTTTTTTCTACACACTTAGTTCTATAAGTGTGTGGAGTTTACATAAGATCATCACTATGCAAACCTCCCCTACCTTACATGTTTCAAAAAATAATATTTAGCATTAAAAATTTATATTAAGGGAAAATGACCTATTTTCTTCTCTCAAGCATAGTAGAGGCCATAGGCCCATCCCCTTTGCGCAAAATTTCCTAATGACAATTGGAATACCACTCAAGGGTCAAAGGCCCCATAGAGAGACCATGTGTCATAATTGGAGGACTTGTTCATAACACTTGAGGCCTAGAAGGTTCATTTTCCTATGTAAGGCCTTTGTTTTCCTTTTCAACCATGGTTTAGACCCTTAGGCCCATCACTACAACCCAAACCCAATTAATCAAAACCATATCTCACTTAGACACCAAAGATCCCATAGAAAGGTCCTATGTGGTGTTTTAATGCATATTTCATCATGCTTGAGCCCAAAAAGATGTGTTAAATGCCCAAGGCCCATATTATACTTCTCTAACCATTGTCAAGATCAAAATAACCATCAATGTTACTGAAAACATCATATTGTCCCCTAGTAAAGCACTCATAGTTGAAAGATTCCCAAGAGATGCAATTGTAGATTTTTTTCATGGTGATTGAGACCAAGAAGTCATTTAAGGCACAAGGTCTTTTTTTTCATCCCATGACCCTATTTATACCTATAGACACATTCTCGGTGCACGAATAACCTAGTCATGGCACCCAAAACAAGGAAATGGATGGAAGAAATTGTAAATGATAACATGAAACATGGCTCCATTTCTTGTGAGAAACACTCCAACCTAAATTCCATTGAAGGTAAAGTATACTTTCACTTCGAGTAAATAAATTTATGGATATGATGGTAGAGTTTCCCTAAGTATATGAAGCTTGGTATGAAATTGGTAAACTCCCCAAAATAGGTATGGTTGTTAGGGATCCTAGAGCCTAAATATCTTATAAAAACTAAATCATTTGGAGAGTAAGGGGTTCAAACTTCCAGCATCTTGCTTCTGCATATTCTAAGTATATACTTCCATGATTTCCCCTTGTCTTTCCTTATTCCTAGTCACTTAGTCTTGTAACCCTTTTGTTCCATAAACTTTCAACATCTTGCTTCGGCATATTGTAAGTATATATACTTCCATGATTTCCCCTTGTCTTTCCTTATTCCTAGTCACTTAGTCTTGTAACCCCTTTGTTCCATAATATAGTGACATTGAGGCCGACTTTTGACTAATTTCATCTCATGCTTACAAGACTTTTGTATATTTCTTCCATGGGAGCCACATCCCAACCTGTAAAAGGAAAACACATTCCAAATTCTCTTGTTCATTTTTAGTCATAGGACTCATGTAATGCCTTGGGAAAAATATTATTTTTTTTTACTGTGGATAGCTTTTATTTGGGAACCAAATTATTTTTATTTTTGACACTCCACTGAAATTTGCCAAGGGACACTTAATTTTTATGATTTCAAACTTTACTCTTTAGAGAAAAATTCTTAAGAATGTGTTTCCCTTAAATATACCTATAGCTTAATTGAAAAAACCATTTAAATCTTTTTGAAAGAAATTTTTTTGTGTTATCTTTGTATTTTCCTCTCAATATTGTATCTTGGATGCATGTTTTCTTATTTATATTGTGGTGGAATGAACAACTAAAATGAGAAATATTTACTTTTATTTCCTCAATTTATGGTTTGAAAGCTACCTAGGCCTTTCATATGAAAACTTGCATTTGAAAAAGAATATACCGGTTAATCAAGGGGCCATTCGTTTATGATATTTGTGAATTTTTCACATTGAATCTAACTAGTAGAAAAATCAGACAAAGCTTGCGTAAAAGAGAAGAGAAGAGACAAAATCCCGAGAGAAAGAATGAATTGTATTAACTGAATGAGTAATGGTAAAAATACACATGGTGTACTTTACATGGCTAAGTGAATTCACCATAACAGTGATCTAGGGAGGTTTACATACTCACCTAGGTAATTCTTTTCCTAAGGTTGATAGTCTAATGTTGAGAGTGCTCACATAGATGAGAATATTCCCCTAGAAAGTAGAGCACATTCCCTCTTTAGTTCAGAGTCATTTGCACCTTAGTTATACTAGTGGAGGACACTTGTGCATGAAGACCTCGGTTTTATCACCAATAGTTGCATGGAAGCCTCATTTTTATCACCAAAAGGATGCATATCTCATGCATGTGTCCAAGAGGGAGCATATCTTGTGATTGCATATGTTTTTCTCACCTCCACATGTGTGACTTAGTTAATTGATGATTGCATGAACCAATTAACTAGGATTAGGTGGCAGATTACTATGGTTTCTATGAATAAGTATCTAGACCTCTCTAGATCACTACTATGGCACACTCACTTAGCCATGTAGATTATGTCATGTGTATTTTTATCATTACTCATTCAATTAATACAATTCATTCTTTCTCTCAAGATTTTCTCTCTTACCTTCTGTCTTTCGCAAGCCTTTTCTAATTTTTCTACTAGCTAGGTTCACTATGAAAACTTCACATGGTATCAGAGCCTTCATTGCTAGGAGAAAGTGCACCATACTAGTGATCTAGAGAGATCTAGATACTCACCGACAGAAACTGAAGTAATCATCCACCTAGTCTTAGTTAACTAGTACATGCAATCATCAATTAACTAAGTCACATGTGTGGAGGTGAGAGAAACATATGCAATCACAATATATGCACGATATATGCTCCCACTTGGTAATAAAACTAAGATTACCATGAAACTACTAGTGGTAAAATTGAGGTTACCATGCATAAGTGTCCTCCACTAGTCTAACTGAGCTGTAACTGACTCTAAATTGAAGATGGAATGTGATCTGCTTTGTAGGGGAATATTTTTAGGAGAGAAAATTATCATCTACGTGAGAACTCTCAACATTATAATATCAAACTTTGGAAAATAATTACCTATGTGAGTGTGTAATATCTCCAACGCCCCCCGAACACTACTAGGGTGTAAATGATGAATGGGTCCTGACAACCAAGGCCATACTAGGTACCTATTTTACAATGAATCTAACAATGAACACTAAAAATAGAGGAAAGAGGGAAAAAATCATGGGAAAACCCCCCTCAAAGTACAATGCATCGAAAAATGAATAAGGAAAAAAAGCAATTTCTAAGAAATTGTGTACTTCACTCCAAGATGATCGCACATGAAGTGGAACTTTTTCTCAGTAAATGTCTTGGTGAAGATTTCTACAGTATGTTCAACGGATGGATAATATTGAAAGTTAATGATCACGTCATGTAGCATCTCTATAAGGTAATGCATATGGATCTCAATGTGTTTGGTCTGTTTTCGTTGCACTGGGTCTCTGCAAAACGTGAGAGTACTCTGATTGTCACACCAAATGAAAGTCGAACGATGGAGCTGGATGCTAAGCTCAGTGAGTAAGTTCTAAAGCCAAAGTGACTGAATAGTGATGTTGATCGATCCTCTTTACTCATCCTCCACTAACGATAGAGAATTATCTGACTTTGTTTTGCTCGACCAACACATGGCACCGAAACCCAAACTAAGCATGTACCCAGATGTGGACTTACGATATGTTTTATCACCGCCCCAATTAGAATTAGTGAATCCCATGAGATCCAATGCAAAACCTACTATATAGTGGATCCCATAATTGATGGTGCCCTGAACATATCTAAGCATGCACTTGGAATCCTTCCAGTGTATCTCATTCAACCCCTGCATTTACATAGAAACTTCCCCTATTGCATATGAGATATCTAACTCAATGTGGGTGATATATAGAAGTCTCCCCACAAGTTGTTGATACAAGGTGTTGTCCACCACTAGTGTATCCCCGTCATCCTCAATATGTACTCTAGGAAGAAAGGGTGTGGTTGTTAGCTTACAGTCGGTCACGTGGAATCTAACCAATAGATCCTTGACATACTTAGTCTAATATACCTTGAATATTGAAGCATATGAATTGATCTCAAGACCAATGAAATAATGTAATGGACCCATGTTCATCATAGAGAAATTGTCGTGTAGAATGTATTTGACCATAGAAATTGTTGAGGCCGAACTTTTTGTGATAAGGAGGTCATCAACATAGAGAACTAAGATCAACAAGGCATCTGAGGTTCTCAGGATGTATATATTTGGATCTGATTTGCATATAAAAAAATGTTGAGAAAATGAATCCATCTCCACATACCATGATCGAGGCTCCTACTTGAGGCCATAAAGTGAATTTTTACAGAACTCCATGTAAATATCCTATGACATAATTCTATAAAGAAAGGAATTCTTTGCATCCATCTAGTGAACTTCCCACCCCATGGTTGCTACAATGGAAAGGGCCAATCAGATGGAGTCCACCTTTTCTATGGGGGAAAAGGTATCATCATAGTCTATCCCATGGATCTGCTAAAAACCTTTGGAAACCAATATTTCCTTATAACTACTCACATGTCTGTATGTTTCCTTATTGGTCCTATAGACCCATCTACATCTGCAAGATTCTTGTTTGAAGGAAGAAGAACCAAATCTCAAGTTTGTTTCTTGAGGAGAGTATTGTACTCCTCCTGCATAGCATCTTCCCAGAAGGGATTCCTTGCATCCTTTGCATACATCTGTTGGTTTAAAGGTAGAACCATGTATCAATTCATGGGAATCATTGGTTCGGTAGTTGTGATTGCATGAGGAGGATCCTCAAATTGGGACCTCATCCTCCTTTGATCTGTTGGATCCACCATAAGGTCCCATGTTGCATGTAGGGTGGCCTATGCCCACTTAGGCATCTATTATGGTTCATCATCTGCATGCTCATAATCGACATGCACATCATATTTTGAATTAGATTTAAAGCTCAAATGTGAACCATGATCTGAATGAGTGGAATAATCATCATTGATGTTTGATGCAGACATAATTAATGAGGTCTCTACATATGGTTCCAATGCTTTACAAATATAATGATTTCCTTTTTTCATAGGGTATGCAAACCCATGTGCGTGATCCAAATATTCGAAAGTGGGTAACTTCCGGTTTGTTTTCACTCCATGCCTCAAAGGGAGTCTAGTCCTTGACAGATCTATGAGGAGATATGTTCTTAATGTGGTTATAAAAATTAAGTTCCTCAGCCCAAATCTTGGGTGGTTGAGATATTGCATGCAATATGAAAGTGGTCTTTTTCTTGAGGGATTTGTTCTTCCACTTGGATACTTTGTTCTATTGTGGATTTTAAGGTACTATGTATTGCATATGTATACCTACCTCTGAACAAAGATGTTGGACATCTCGGTTCACATATTCCCCCCCATTTTCTGTGCAAAGGATTTTTATCTTTCTCTCAGACTGAGTCTCTTCATGTGATTCGAAGTCTTTTAGATTCTCCAAAACTTCAGACTATTGGCTAAGAAAATACACCCAATTGTATCATGAGAAATTATCAATAAATGTAAGCATGTACATGTTGATAAAAAAATAGTCTCCTTTATTTTCCCCCTCCTGGAATAATAAAAAAGTAACATAAGAAGAAGAAAAGTTTTGAACTATTATAAGTTCATGGCATATCCCTCAGTCTCATCTTCTTGATGCATTTTTCAGATTTAAAATCAAAGTTTGTATGCTTAAAATATCCAGGTTTACATCTAAATTCCCAAAAAGCACTCCCTCAACATGCATCAAAGCCAATTTTCTTGGAACAAAGAATTTTCAGAACCACGATCATTCTCATGGAACCACACCATTTCTTGGAACCATGTCCAATTCGTGGAGCCACACCTTCTCTTGGAATACATCCAT
>JZKD02S0478486.1:821967-838894 GCA_000966675.3 Picea glauca | reverse complement strand
TTTCCCCCTCGAAGAGTCTTATTATCTGAAATTATATCTTTTTCAAGGTGTTGAGTACTTATTCTGAGGTTTTTCAATGCTATATTGATATTTGGTTCTTAACAACAGATCTCCCACTGTAACAAGGCTTATCACAGTCCTGAGCCAAACCCTTGACCACAAAGGCATCCCCCTGAAGCCAATAAAGCTCTGATACCATATGTAAATCCTAACCTTGTATAATATCTACTGCAAACAGATATTCAAAAAAGAACAGAAAAGATACAATGGCAAATACAAACATTACACAAAGATTTTTCCCCTGGAAACCCAAACTGGGAAAACCAACATATTCTATATTCATTCATAGTGTTACATTGTCTACAAACAATATACATATAGGATCTAGCGACATCCAAAACCCTAACCCAATGACTTGGATTAATCCAAAACCCTAATTCCTTAACCGGAAATAGAAAACCATCGGCAAAAACCATGTGCCGAAAAACCACCTAAATACATGACACGTTTCTCGAGGTAGGTGTCATGTTTCCCGAGGTAGAATTACTCGTGAAAAGAATATAACACATACCCAATAAACAGAAGTAAATGATGGAAATAAAAGAAACTAAACCTATCAATGTAGGTTCTAAAACTTCAGCATAAACTTAGGGCCTTCACCTCAGGCTTCAATTTTCTGCTGACCTACTGACTTGACGCAAAAACTATAACCACTATTTACAATCATGAATGACTTAAACGGATTTTATTTCATCAAGTAATATTTGGGGAACCTGCCATTTATAGGCCCCCAACCAAAACATTCTCCATCTAATCCTTCTGGGAAATACGCATTGCTCCCATAATGATCATTGATTCTGAACGGACCTGTCCAAAGGTGGTAGAACTTTTCGTGCTTTCCTTTGTCCTCATTTCTCGCATCCCATCTCAAGACTAGATCATCGAACAAAAAATCCTCTGGCTTAGAACACTTATCAAAATCTTTCTTTATCTTCTCCTAATGGAGCTATGACCAATTATGCACTCATTCCCTCACCTGTTGTGTGTGAATTAGCTAGTTTATTCTCCTTTGCGCATCATTTGGCTTGGCCTCCTGTTCTTGCAACAACTTACTAACGGGAGGTCCCAGTGAAGTAGGTAAGATTGCTATTATGCCATAAACGATCTGGAAAGGTGACGTTGATATAGACTTCTTGGTGGTAACCCAACTTTCCCACAATGCGTAGATAAGATTTTTATGTGAGGATCTCTTGTTGTCTTCCAGAAGTCTTTCGATGATCCTGGTCAAGCTCTTATTTGAAGATTCTACTAACCCATTTCCTTGTGGATAGTACATCATGGAATTACCCAGGGCTATGTTATAATCCTAAAAAAAATTATCCATCCTCTTATACTTGAATGCAGTTGCATTGTCCGTTATGATCCTAATGACACACCCAAACCTCGACAAGATGTTTGTCTCCAGGAATTGGATGATGACTATGTCGGTAGCTTGCTTTGTGGGGATTGCCTCTATCCATTTCATGAAATAGTCGATGGTCGTGAGTATCCATTTGTGCTACGCGGAGGATGGAGGATTTATCTCTCCTAAGAAATCGAGACCCTACTGCATGAAAGATGATTCGACTGAGATCAACTTTAGTGGCAGGGGCTGGAGCTTTCTTCTTCCGTCGAAAATATGACATTTGTGGAAGATGAAGACCTCTTTATACATGTCAACCAAAATTGTAGGCCAGTAATAGCCTTTTCTCAGGATGTTTTGTGCGTTGGTCTGCTAATAGTGGTGTCCTCCATAGTCGCCTTTGTGAAATTATTATATATCCCACTTCGTGTCATCTTCCAACAAATAGATCAACAATATTCCCCTAGGGTCTTTCTAGTAAAGTGAATTGTCCAGGATGTATAACTTAGCTTCTTTAAGATTGAGAAACCTGGCTTTGGTCTTACTCACACCCAGAGGAGCCTGGAGATTCTCCAACACATAGATGATTTCAGCATACCATGGAGAATCAATGAACTACTAAGGCGCCTGCACAACTTTTTCTTCTTGAGGGCATTCTGACATATCAGTGATGAAATTCATTGGAAAAACATCGTATTCCGACTACGCCATTAACTTTCCAAGACCCTGACCCTTGATCAACTTTGTATGCTTGATCTCAATATCATATTCCAGCATGGTCGCTATCCACTTGCCTCTCCTTCCTTCCAGTTCAGGTTGAGTCAGGATATCCTTTATTGAACTATTGGGCACACAAGCGATGACATGGGAGTGAAATATGTATGTCCTGAACTCTTTCAAGGATTTCACTAAGTCATATGCTTGTTTTTCCATAATTCCATACCTTAGAGGAGTGTCGTGCAACATTCGACTAAAATAGGCTATGGGTTTTTCGAAGTCTTGCTCATCTTTCTGTAGCATCATGCCAATAATAGTGTGTTCTGAGGAGAATGAAAACAGAAGGAATTATTTTGTAAAATCTGAGCTGGCTAGCATAGGAGCTTTATTCAATGCCACTTTGATATCTTCAAAAGACTTCTTGGCCTCTAGGTTCCACTTGATCTCGTTTCCCTTCTTGAGCATGCAAGTTATGTGATTTATGATTTATGCCATGTTTGGGATGAATCTCCTCAAGAAGTTTACCTTTCCCAAGAAAGATTGCACTTCCTTTTTACTATGTGGGGTTCCGATCTTCAGGATTCCTTCAACCCTAATGGAGTCTATCTTAAGGCCTTCCTTGGAAATGATGTGCCCTAACAACTTTCCTTCTTCCATCACGGAATGTGATTTCTTTGGATTTAGTGATATGTCGAACTTCCTCCACTTTTGGAAAACCTTCTTCAGGTGCTCTAGATGTTGTTTGTTGGAGGCAGAGTACACTATGATGTTTTCCATATAAATCAAGATGAACTTGACCTTTTCATCAGCAAACACGATGTCCATTTCCCTCTAAAAAGTGGCTCCAGCTTTCATAAGGTCGAACGACATCTTGGTGTACATGAACGTTCCCCATGGAGTTGTGAAAGTCGTTTTCTCTCTGTTGTCTGGGTGGACCATGATCTGATTATATCCTGAGAACCCATCCAGCATAGACATCTTCTGGGACCCCACCACTTTTTGCAGTATGTAGTCCATTTTAGGAAGGGGGTAGTGGTCCTTGAGAGACAATTTTTTTTAATTCTGGAAGTCTACACATAGTCTTATCTCACCACTTTTCTTTCTTACAGGTACCAGATTAGCTACCCATTTCGAGAATCTCAAAGAATAAATAATTTAAGCGTCGAAAAGCATTTTTACCTCCTTCTCAGTGATCGACAAAAACATGGGGTTTATCCATCTCAACTTCTGTTTGAAAGTTTTATGATCTTCCTTGAGAGGGATAACATGTTGGATTAATTTCATGTCATATATTTTCAGGTCATCATAGCTCCATGCGAAGACATCCAAGAAATATTTCATGAGATTTACGTAATCCTGCTTGACCTCTGGACTTAGTGTCTTTGACAATTTTACCATCTTTGGGTTCTCCTCAGTACCGATGTTGCAGTCTTCCATGCTTTCTTCACTTGCAATGATCTTGGGGTTCTTAGCCACATCATTTTCATCAAACATATTTTCCAGCGGCACCAACCCCTTTGGAATAATATTATTTTTCAGTTGTATTATGTCACTTCCCGCGATTTGGTTTTGGAAAGGGTCGTCGTTACTAAACGCATCCGTGCTCTCATATTCATCGCCACAACATTCCTTGTCAATGTTGGTATTGGAGAACTTGTCTCCCATAAGGAGGAATCTTTCCACTTGTTTTTCGTCATCAAACACTTGCCAATGTTTGATACTATCAGGCATTGTCGGCCTGTGCTTGACCTTGATTTCATATATGTTGTTTGGGAAGATGGGGATCTTAAAAACTGAGGTCGAGGTGGCCAACGCAACGACGATATAATTTTTCTCTTTGGGGATAGTGGACAGGTCATACTCTGAAAATCCTTCGAGGAGGTCCAAAGAAAAATTTATGTATGCTCTTAGCCTGGGGTGTTTGGTCTGATATACACACTTTACATCATTTAAGATAAGCTCGGAATCTCCACGCACTGCTATCTTCTGCACGCCCAATTCTTTCAAAACTTGTAAGCCCAATATTAGTACTTCACACTCAGCCATGTTGTTAGTACATTGAAATGAGAGCTTGTATGAGAAAATATTTGTGTTTTCTTAAGGGGATCTTACCCATACATCGGCCCCAACTCCTTCCCTATTGACTGCACCGTCAAAAATCATGTTCCACACCCCATTTTTTGCACGATCTTTCGGGTCGACACAATCTATTGTTTCCCACGCAGTTTCCTTGTCAGTTGTTATGATGGATGCTGGTTCTTCCTCTTCGAAACTCGAGTCATTGTAGAATATAGAAGAACCCACCTCAGTGTCGATGCCATATATAGGATGATTGTTTGGTTGTGTCTTTCTTCTCACCATGTATTTCAACAACACTTTTCTGTACAACCTTCTATCATGGCCAAAAATAGGGATGGTGGCGTATGACATATCCATCTGCAAAGTGTTGTTCAACTTCGTAGCCCACGATCTTTATAGAAGCATGCAAAATTTTTGGGGTATGCCCGCAATGACTACATCCATGACCATGTTCTTAGAAGGGATTTGAGCCAATGACACAACCAGGTCTTTGATAAGGCCCAAACACTTGACTTTCCTCGAGTCAAAAGAGAAAAGGTCTTTGTATGGTCTGGTGATATCCAAACCAAGCTCATCCATGATCACCTTTGGCATGAGGTTGTGCGACACGCTAGAATCCAGCATGGCATTATGCATGATCATGTCATGGACTTTTAGACTGACATAGAATGGAGGGACGTCTTCGGTATCATTTGTCTCTTCAATGCGTGGACCAAAAAGGATAGCGGGGTGATCATCTTGAATATTCAGAGTATCAGGTGTCCCCCCCATTTTCAACATTTTAATGATTTGTTCTCGATACTCTCCTTTTCTAATAAGTTCATTGAATGACACTGATATTTTTATTTTGGCCATATCATGTTCAAAATTGAAAGGGGGACATGTTTTCTCTACCTCTTTTCTACTTGCCTCCTGGCCTGTCTCTAGAGTTTTCTTAGGGACCTCCTCCTTCGAATTAGCCTTCTCTATCATGTCCTTGGTTGTGCTATCCGACCTTGGTTGTCTTCTAGAAGGGATGTCCACCGAAGGCTTCCTTATGGGGTTTGTTTGTTGTGACTCGGTATGTATGTCTTTTCTCTAGAGGTTGTACTTCTTCTGGAACTGCATGATGGCATTTTGATAGTCTTTCATGAGCTCTTATGTCTCCCAAGACAACGTATCATCTGTTTTGAGTATCATATCATCATCAGTTTCCAGGATGAAGTCTTCATTTTTTCTCATATACCGATCATGCTCGCTCTTTGTCAAGAACACACGCGGGTTTTTGTCATCACAACAATGCATCTAGTCATCGAATGTCTAGTCGAAATCCTCGTCTGCATAGTTGTTCTAGAAAGGAGGTATTATATGCTAGTCACCTTGATCCCTTTGCTATTTTGTTCCCTCTGTTTGATCTAAGGAATTTGACCCCTTCTGAGGTTTTGATTCCTGGGTTGTGGGTCGTTTTGTTCTTGGGTAGCAGGTCTATTTCCCATGGACATTCTCTCCATAAACTTATCCATGTTCTTCATCATCATGTTGAACTTTTCATCTAAGAACCGCGACGTCAATGGATGTGCATATCCCTAGGGTCTCTTGTCACCTCGGTTGAACCTCTTTTTTATTTTTCCCAACGCCATAATGTTTACTTCGACTTCGAAAGTGTTACTCATTATAGCATATAGACATGTTGATATTATTTCTCTCAATAACAGGGCAAAATCACTGTCAAACGAATTAGCATACTGCAATTGCGCAACACCGGGGGTGGCTTGACTTCTGCAGGGATTGAGTTGTACACCTTCAAAAAACAAGATGAGAATTCTTGCACTTTCTCTTCCGGTACTTTCTTTATATTATTGTAGTGTGTTAGCAGTTGCAAAGGGTTTTTCCTGTCCCTGCATTTATTTAGGAATGATGTCTCGAATGTAGCGAAGTCCTAAATGCTCCCGGGTGGGAGGGATTTGAACCATTTTCTTACATCTCCCGAAAGGATTTGTGCAAAAAACCTCATTTTTCCATCTGTGTAGTCCACCTCTTCTAGGTTGACGAAATCATTAAACCAGTCTAGGTGCCTCTGAGCGAAAACATTTCCCTCAGCATTGTAGAGCCTATTTCTCTAGCTATAATTCTGAGGCAATTCATGTAATTGGGTTGGCAAGATGAGGGGAGTGAATATGGCAGCCATATCCCTAGGAGGATTCATATTCTAAGGGATACTATTTGATACTAGGACTTGGAATTTCTTCGGGTCGAAAATAGTCTCGTCCAAACTGGTTTCTAACTTAGACCTGAACATAGTTTGCTCGAAGAACACATCAAAATCAAGGTCGTCAATGCTATATGCGTCATATTTGGGCAGGGACAAACTTCTAGCCAGGTAGTATAACGGGTCCAGTGCTTTTTCTCTAGTACTGCGCAAAATCTTCTCTCTAGTACATAGGCTTTGTGGGGTTAAGGTCATGGTTCGCTCTGGTGTAAATCGTCTTTGGAGACAGGGTTCCTGAACTATGCTACTTGGACCTACTGGTCTATTTGTACTGGAGTCATCAGGGTAAAGGTTTTAGCCGGTACGGATGTTTGTCCCTCTGTTACCCTCAGGGGTTGAAATGCAACATTAGTCATTCTCCCAGGGAAAATCTGTTCAATTTCTTCCCTGGAAACGAGGCCAGAATGTTAGCACTTCATAAATATGTTCGATTGATATCTAGATGAAGAAGGTAACTTTTTCAACCAACTTTGAGACCCCAAACTAGCCTTTTAGATCTGGAGAGGGATCTCTCAAGAGACACTGTCTCCGTGTAGGATATGGATTTGAAAGCACTGGCTAGATTTAACACCTTTGATATAATGGGTTCTGGTTATATTGGCATAAGAAGGTGAGACTTGGGCTATGGAGTCGATCTGAGGAAATGTCTGAGACAAATGACTCAGTGACTGAACTTGAGAGGATAAGGCTAGCTGAGTAACAGTCTTCAGTGTAAAATCGTAGTGTGAGGAGGGAGAAAAACACAGAAAGTAATTCAGAGCACCGCTGAAGTTGAATTTGGAGTATAAATTTATGCCAACTACAGAGCTTGCAAGGAAAAGACAACTTTCTATGTCACTTTATCCCAAACTATTCCACTCACACACATGGTTTTCTACGCCTACTATGACATGATATCCCATTTTGATGGGATGAACATGCTCAATCCTCTTTTGATGATTTGAAATCTTCCCTACCCAATTCCCCTTTAATTACTCCCCTAGACTATGATTGTGATTACATCCTCTACTTATCATCCTCAACTGTCTCAGTAGCAGGAGTCCTCATGCCACTAGGAGATGATGGGAGTAAACATGTCATTTACTACATTAGTAAAAACCTTTCAGGTCCACCCTTGAAGTATAATCATGATGAGAAATTGGCATTAACAACTATCCTCATAGTCCAAAAACTGTGACATTGCATTTTGCTTCGAACTACCAAGGTCATAGCATATTCCAACCCCATTCAGTACCTTCTTAGTCGACAACAAATTAATGGAAAATTTTCTCGATGGATCGTTATCCTCTAGGAATACGATCTAGAGTTATCTACTCCCAAAATCAAGAAATCTCTTGTCCTATACAAACTCATTATGACTTTTCCCTCAGACGCTAAAGCTTCCCCCATCAATGAGGATTTTCCCGATGAACACCTCTTCCTCATCCCCTCCAATGACCCCTGGTACGACGACCTTCTTGTCTACCTTCGTACACAAAATTTTGGGTCTCATATCTATCGAGATGATCGTCGATGCATTCATCATCAATCCTCCCAATACCTCCTCATCGATGACATTTTCTATCGACACGGGGTCGACACCATTCTTCAACGATGTCTTACAATCGACAAAGCTGATAGAGTCTTCGAGGATTACCACACCGACGCTTGTGGTGGTCACCTCTTGGGTATGCCCACCACCCAAAAAATCATTCGAGCAGGGTACTTCTGGCCCACTTTGTTTCATGACTACATCCACGCTATCAAGCGATGCGACAAATGCCATCTTTATGAAAACAAATCATGAGCTCCACCAACTCTTCTACACCTAGTCATCACAGTCGACCCCTTCTATAAATGGGGTATAGACTTCATGACTTGGAATCCTCCATCTAGTAATAGAAACAATTACATTGTCATGGAAGTGGATTACTTTACCAAATGGGTCGAAGCCATGCCCACATTCAACAACACCGCTGAGACAACAACATGTTTTTTCTTCAACCACATCATTACCTAGTTCAGAGTCCCACTACAATTAGTTTTCAATCATGGTAAACACTTTGAGAATGATATCTTTATGCAAATCTCCTAAAAGCTAGGATTCACCCATGAGTTCTCCTCCCCATACTACCCTCATTCCAATGGATAGGTCGAGGTTGTCAACAAAGTCCTCAAAACCATGCTACAACGTACCGTCAACAAACATAAGACCAACTGACATCATATGTTGTTTTCTTCTTTATGGGAATATCGCATGATAGTAAAAAATGCCACCAGTTTTACACCGTTCCACCTAGTCCATGGGATCGAATCCACCCTCCCTATTGAGTGAGAAATCCCTGCATTACAAACTACCATAGAGAAATTACCTAACACTTCTCCAATGGAGAAATGCCTATTGACCTTAGATTCACTTGATGAAGACTGCTAATCTTCATTACAACACAATGAGGAAGTTAAAAAATGGTCCAAATCCACCTTCAACCACCATGCCAACCTTCTCTCTTTCAACAAATCTGATCTCATGTTATCCTATGATATTGCTCACGACACTTTCGGTCATGGGAAATTTGAGTCATTATGGAATGGACCCTTCATTGTCCAACATAGCCTCACTAAAGGCGCCTACATCTTGGCCTCTCTAGAAGGATACCCTCTCAAAGAACCTGTCAATGGGTTGTACTTAAAGAAATTTTATGCCTAAGGATAGCCCCTCTACCTTAGGTTTCTCTTTGTACACATTTGTAGAGTTTTTATTCTTCTTTACCACCACCACTCCTCATGTCTAATCTATCATTTTGTTTATTGACAGATGCATCATCCATCAACCTACCACATCGGTTATGCCCACGGTGCCAGCCACTGAACCCAAAATCTCGCTTCAGCCACTTGGGCCTTCTATACTTCCTCACATATCTTGCTCCACTCCAGTGGCATATTTTTGGGCTTGACCACCAACAACCAAGCCGAATACAAGGCCATCATTGATCTCCTCGTTGAGGCCATTCACTGCCACATTCATCACCTTAGCATTCTATTATATTCCCAGCTTGTCATCCTACAACTCAACAACGTATATCATGTTCATGATCCTTTCCTCTTTCGCAAATACCTAAAAGCTAGACTCCTATCTAGCAAATTTGATTCCATCACATTTACACATGTTCCAATAACACTTAATCAAGTAGAAGATCACATGGATAACCTAGTATTATATTGAAATTTATCACATTAAACAACATCATATACATAGCATCACACATCTGTCAAAACACATAGAATAGACCATCATAAAACATAAAAAAGAGAGACACGCATGATAAAAATATATCCATATATAAATATATATATATATATATATATATATATATATATATATATATATATATATCATCAAAGGCCATAAGTGTTTACAAAAATATACGATCGCCCGTAGGCCCATGAATCCCATCACCCCTATGAGTACAAAAATGGGTGTCAAGTACCGTATACAAAATCAAGATCCCAAACCCATACATACAAAAATTGGCACTCAAGGTGCCCCCAGAGCTCCCCCCCAAGTCCTCTGTCAATCGGAGGTGCCCCACCAGTTGGATGCCATCCATCCCCAGGAGGCACCTGACCAATCATCGCTATCCCTGCCACTACTTCTCTATGGATCATGTTTCACCACTCTATCAGTACCCCTACGCATAGGTCCAAGACCTCCTCATCCTAGATTTGGGCCCATATGCCCTCAGACACACTCTATAGAACCCGCTCGAAATGTCTGCGCAGATCCTCTAGCATGACCTAGACATCTCCCTATGGCTCTCTCATTGGTCCAACACCAGTGTCATCTCGTCATCGCCATTATCCAACCCTCATCTCTGCATGCTCATGTCGAGATGACTTTCGTCGAGTTATATCCCCAACAACCTCTGCTGCTCTTCCTCGGGGACCAACATCTGCAAAACAACACCAAATATAGTGTCAGAATCTGTATACATATATGATAAATGTCATCTATCCAAATCACAAAACATAAACAAAATACCAACATGTACCTCTCTGGTCGCAGTCCTCCCTAGGAGGCAACACCATATCTGGGTCCTGTCTATAGTCCATACCCGCATATGGGTATCTCAAGACAACCTATGGAATATGGCACCACACTCGTGCAACTATGGTAGTAAAGTAGTGGCCACCCTCACCTCCTCAATGTCGGGCCAACACATGGTCCCACTACATCAGTCGCAGCTCTCACTGCCCTGTTAGCTCCAGTAGAACATGCATGCATAGTAGAGGCACCCTCTCCAAAAACTAGGCCACTAGAACAGACCCAAATGCAAATTCACCGGAGTCGTCTCATCAACACCGGTTCAGTTGCGACATAATCTTGGTGTGTATCAGCACAACCCATGCAAACAAGTCCCCATCTAGGACCTTCTCCACCATCCTCAGTTGACCACTAGTGATCTGCTGAGTACCCAAGGATTCATATATCTTCACCAACATTGCTATGATGCACTCAGTCATGTGGTCATCAATAGCCTCGATATGAACAACCAAACCTGGAATAGGGTTCGACCCTGTACAGTGTCGCGCAACCATGGTCTCCACTCGATCCTCCTTGGGAAAATGGGGATCAACAACTAGGGCCATCCCACAAAATGGGAGCCCCATGAAGAATTACACATTCTCTCCAATAGATAATGTTAATTTCTCCCCCCTCACAGTGAAGCACTGCATATCAATGCTCCACATACTAATCAAGTACTATAGCAGGAACTCATGCAATAACATCAAGGGGAAGTCAAATAACTTGAGCAACACATAGGTTATCAAGTGTGTATGTACGCTCGACTATGCCCTCACAGCCTCTCGTAACCGGTCCCAGTCGCGCTATCGCTAGTAGACTAACATCATCCTATATGCTTTGTTGATCACCTAAATCCACACAAAAACATTTGATCATCCTCATCATCCATAAAAAAGAATACAAGTATAAAAAAATCACAACCCCTTAGCCTCCCCATAGTGCGTCTTTCCTCGAGATAGTTGTGCACATGTGCACAACTATTCTTTGTATAGCTAGGCACTAATACACAGCTGTCTGAAAAACAACTGTACATGAGTGCGCAACTATCAGTCAGACAAAAATGCATCGCATGCACACATTTTTGTACCACCCTCTCACCCACATGCGTGGTTGTGTCAAGAACAACCGCACATTATGTGTAGGAAACAAGGTTATACCCGTACACATATGTGCAAGTATTTCCCCTTTTCTCGTGCACTTGTGGGCCCCTACCCTTAAAACCCCTTGTACGACCCTCCATACAACCCCTACCTACAAACTATCAAATTCACAAGGTACAGGATGATAGGACCACTAATCTATCTCTCACCATTCCCATAATGGTAGACTCACACTCTCGTAATCTCAAAATCCCCTCACAACTATCTCATTAGCTCAACAATAGTGACATGTACAAATGAGGTGGCATTGTGGGCCCACTATCCATATATAGCCCCTTTTTCTCAACTTCTACACTCTGTTATAGGAGCCCAAAGCCTCTGTTTTCCTATCTGTTCTCAGCCACGGGATCTTGATCACATCATCTACACATTCACATTCCTTGGGTCATCATCCACACTTGACCCCGGAGGAGCATTTTTCTCATGCCATGTTCAGGTATGCATTCTCACTTTTAGTTTTAGCAAATATTTGTTATATGTTACTTATCATCATATATTGTTCACATTGGGTATTTGGTTTTCATGTGTGCAGGTACCTTTTCAATGAACTTACATCCCCTTCAAGTATATGTTCGACATTGGCATGCAATTTTTACCTCTGTAACTCAATTGCATATCCCAGTCACACCCTCTGACATTTACCTTCATGGTCCCTACATCCGGCTTTACAGTATCTTTACCTTGTCTACATTTTGGTATTGTCAACTGGTAGCACTCTCCCCTACATGAGTTGTCCCATTCATAGTTCCCCTTGGAAACTTGACACTCATGCTGATTTCACCCCCTAGGGATGGGAGTCCCGATAGTATTATGTACTTCCGAGAATGAACCCCATACTTCTTCTCATCATAGTTATAACCTTCCCAATGGACTCCCAAGTCATATCATCTTGGTTCTATTGACTACATTTCCATAGTTTCATTAGCCCTCCATCTCATCCACCATCCATTTTCCCATTTGTAGATTGTCCTCCCTCCATTTACATAATACAAAAACCCACCCATGGGGCCCCCACCCTCCACCAGTTCTCTTTCATGAAATTGTGCCATCAACATGCCAAGCCATATTTCACCGGGGAACCCATTTATGTATATGTTTACTCAACCCAAATTATTCTTTATTTCTTTGATTGATACATCCTTTGTTTCCATCATATACATAGATTTTTTGTTGTTATCCTTGATGGCCTTCATTTACTTGAAAATGCAACCCGACTCACCCTTGGTTGGGGAATCCACCCTTTTTTCATATTGAAATTGTTAACAAACCCTGATTATCCCAAGTCCATGTACCCACGATCTCTGAGTTTTCCCACTTTGTTAGCCTCTAGCACAGTTTAACCCCATATCTAGTCGTCCCCCTGACACTAGATCAATTTTACGGTTGCTGCTAATTATCCTTAAAAATTCCCAAACCAAGGGAAGTCTTGAGTCCAATAGCATCTTGAATTCATTCATGTTACTCATCAGTACCTAATATCATCTATTACTCAGTGGATTTCAAGAATCCTTTTGATTATTGGTATCGCGTCTCCCTTCATGTCAACATCAGCACAATTTCCAGAAGGGAGGTAATATCTTGACTCTCATTACCTTTTCATTGAGGACTCTTGGAAGAGAGAGAGAGAATCATCATTGCTTTCTGATTTCGTTGACCCCCATAACACTCGAATTCAGTAAAATATCATGTTACGGTGGGTATTACTATGTGACTATTGTAGTTGTTTCATACTAGCCAAAGACCTATGAATTTGTTAGGCCATAAATACCTATGAGTCATAAAAAATTCTTACAATCGTCCTTGAGTCACTTCAGAGCCCATTGACCATTTAGAACTATCATCTATCATTATCAACGGCCCTCGAGGGCACTGTATTTATCTACATCAGCATACATCTTCAGTTACATTCTCACATTTTGGTTTCATGACACGAGCATGGGGCATGCCCGCCTTGTTTGTACACATATTTTATTTTTTCTCCCTAGATAAAGGTTTGGGTCCCATAATTTTCCCTCTCCCTCTGGTGGATCACTCTTGTAGTTCCTCTCTCCACTCTTCCTTACAATGGCACTCTCAGCAAAATAAACATTGATTTATTTCGTCTATACGTATGCTCCAAAACTCACACATCAGGGGGCATATGTTGTCATTGAAAAATCATCCGCAACATTGCACATAATGGTTCAAGAAAAACATCAATGCCAGTAACAATTATTCCACCTACAACACCAAAATCCATCCAAAAGGAAAAAAACTATATACTTGGATCAAAAATCAAAGTGCACAAATTCACCAAAGGAGCCATGCACATTCTAACACATGCCTTAGTGTGCACTGTGTGAAATATGTGTGAATGTCTACGAGAAAATCTGGGAACTTCTATGAACTACACATTTATGGATCTTTTAGGCCCCTCAACCACTTCTATTTTGACCCCCAACATGATTTGACACTCATATCTGAGCGAAATCTAGCTTGGAGGCTCATCAAGGGCTAGGAAGTGCTCTAAAAGGTCCCTTGTTCACACCATGAACCAATTATATATTTCTATGAATGGATGATATAAATATGTGCCATGGGTGTGCTAAGAAAATAAGAACTTCAAGGTATTGTTATGCTGGAAGAATTCTTCTTTGAGAATCCTCTTTTCTCTTTGAAGCCTTCAAGCACCATTTCAATAGGCCATTCCACTCACCTCTTGAGGGAATATGAATTGTATTTGTTCACCATAATCATTCCTTTCATTGTATAAAGAGAAGAGCTCACAATTAGGGAACTGAAGAGCCCTCCCAAGGAGGAAGAGGGGACTCATAAGTCTCTGGATTTCTCTATGTTGTTTAGCCCATCAATATATTGATCCATTGATAGTTATATATTGGTCATTTATTTTCTTTTATGGTTCTAAGTTCTTCAATCTTCTCTAACATTTATTTCTTAGTTGTTTTTAGTTTTATTTCTTTTTTTTCATGTGTATTAGTTTTACCTAATCAAATCACAAACTTTTGTCTTATTTAGCAGGCTTAACTAAACATGCAAGTGTTGTGTTTTTGCTCACCCAAGTGAGAAAACCAACACAACAGACATGACATAGGTAGAAGCTCCCTCATCCAAAACAATACGATGGATGTTCTTTCCACCAACCAAAACTTAAATTTGGAATGCTAAGTGGTGGGAGACTTTCTTGTTAAAGTAATATACATTAAATGTAATCAGGTTCAACTCCTCAGGATCCATGGATCCAATGGCTAACAACAGGGTTCTACGTTGACTTAGACAATGTTTTATAACTTTGAGGGTTGACATAATAGAAGGCTCTTGAGCCAAATCTTCAATGATGTTGTAGTTTTGGGAAGCGCAGGCATTAGGATTAAATGTCTCTTTTCGAATTATTCTCTTGGGCAGGTGAAACACCACATCAGATATTGAATTCTCAATCTGAAGAGGATTGGAATATGGAGGAGGCGTAGAATTAGAAGGTTGGTCGACTACCTTCCCTTTAGTCTGATCACCAAAAGGAGTGTCATAAGTATTTGCATGAGTTGTGACATTAACCATGTTAAACATGTAAACCTCATAGGCGCTCGTGGAAGCATCCTCATGGTGGGAATGACCTATGTCGCTTCCTTATGGAGGGACAAATTTTTGTGCAACCAGATGTTGTTGCTTAACTAGTTGGGAGGTACCCTTCATATATTTTGCGACAACCTCATGATGAGGTAAGTCTTTCGTGTAGTGGTATTCCTCACAAATCATACAAGGAGATTTAGGTTTCCTAATCAGTTGAGTATCATCAGACTTAGGATTATCATTCTCGTTAGAAGGTTTCTTGGATTTTCTTTTGTTTTTCTTATTACCTCCTGGTTGTTGAGATGAACTGGATTGGACCACATTCACCTTGGAGGTTTGAGCATGAGAAGAAGTAGTTGTGGTGTTTGGAACAAAACTAGATTCTAGAAAAGGTCTTGATGGATCATTTGATGGACGAGGAGAATTAGGGATCAGATCGTGAAGTGTACCAAACTGGGATTAAACCAAGTCCAAATATTTTCCATGGTTAATAGCCTGCTCCTCAGTAACTACATTTCCCATAGAAAAATCATGGGCGATGGGAGGCAAGAGTGACTTTGTAAACCAATCCGCGAGGAGTTCATCAAGAATTGGAACTTTAATCAACCATCTCCATCATCTCCACTCATGAATATGATCATAGATGTGGGTAGAAGAGGATTTCTAGAGAGAGTTAAAAAGTTATGTATTGGTCCCGCACCGTATAGGCAACTCAAAATGCATCAGGAAAGACATGGAAAGAGAGTTAAAGTTGAAAAAAGAGTTACTTGGTAGTTCAATGTACCATTTTTTTTTTGTACCTGTAAGTGTTCTTTGAAAAAGTCTAAGACGTATGGAATCATCCATCAAAGAGTTGTAAGAACACCATAAGTGGAAATTCATAACATGATTGTTAGGATCTTCCCTAGGTTTTTCGTTGAATTTTGGATTTTCGGACAATAATTTGGCAGGGATGGCGGGCCAAAACAGGGCATGAAGGATGTGATCATTTGTTAAACATGACATATATGTCATATCTAACGTATCCAATAATGGTAGTTGTCAATTAGGTTGTTGATACTAGTGATAACCATATTGCGTGGGAACACCGGTAGGACCATATCTAGGTTGTGGCGAGATGAAAAAAATAGATGGTCCTCCCATATAAGGTGGTTGTCTGGGTTGTCCACCTATGTAAGGTGGTTGTCCCTTTTTTCCACCCATGTACTGTGATTGAAAAGATGGATATCCTACATAATGCGGTTGACATGTTGTTCCCCGTATGTATGGAAATAGAAGGGATTGTTATGTTTGAATCATGGGGTTTATGTATTGATAGGGCATAGTTACTTGTAGAGGAATTCTTGGCAGATTGGTTTGATTCCACAAAGGATTCGGGTAAAATCATGAAGCTGGGTAACACTTTCGTGACAATCAGGTCTCCAAAATTTCTAGCGGCAATTTTTCGGCCGAACAAATATTACTTTCGACCGAAATATTATTCGGTCGAAAATTTTCACGTCAAATTTAACGGTGCCGTCAAAATTCGTGTACAATGTTTTTTGAATGAATTATTTTCCCGCGATAAGAATATTTTGGCCGAAATGTTTATTTTTTAACGGATTCCGTTAAAAACTAGGTTTCGGCCGAAAGAATATTTCGGCCGAAAACGTGAAAATGGGACTGTTTGCAGGAAATGCAAATTCTCTCCA
>JZKD02S0478486.1:798128-812666 GCA_000966675.3 Picea glauca | reverse complement strand
TGCATCTTGAAACTACTAAAGCTATGTGGGATAAACTTATTAACAGTTATGAAGGAAATGAGAAAGTAAAAGATGCCAAACTCCAAACATATAGGTTGAAGTTTGAACAACTAAAGATGAATGAATATGAAACAATTAGCAAGTATTTGTTAAGAGTTGAATAACTTGTGAATGCCATGAAGGGTCTTGGTGAGAATATTGAAGAATCATTTTTAGTTCAAAAGATTTTAAGATCTTTGCTTGATAAATTTAATCCAAAAGTCTCTGCAATAGAATAACTAAATGATCTTAAAACTCTGTCCATTGATCAAATCCTAGGAACTCTAATTGCATATGAAATGAGAATCAACAAAGATAAATCCATTACTAGAGAATCATCTTTTAAAGAAGACAAGAATATTGATTTAGATTTAGATAATATTGAGGCAAAATTTGTGAGAAGGTTAAAGAAAGGATCATGAAAATATCAAGGCAAGATTCCCCTCAAATGCTTTAACTGTGGTAATATAGGTCACTTTGCATCTAAGTGTCCCCACCAGAAAAAGGACTAGAACTTTGATGATGAAAATAAGTACAAATTCAAGAAATATAGTAAAAAGAAAAGTTTGTGTGCAACCAATGAAAATTCCTCAGAAGACATAGATAGTGATTCATCATGTGAAAACAAAGTGAATGATTTTATGCTTATGTCTATGGGAGATCTTTATGATGAACAAATAGGAGGTTAAATGGGTGATGAAGAAGTTGTGGTGGATATGGAAGGTGAATTAATGAGTGATTTGGAAGAAATTGACAGACTCAGATGTAAGAAGAGAAAACAAAAACAATTGTTGATGTAGTTTAAAATGAATGGTGAAAAATTTGATGAAAACTTTTCTCTACTAAAAGTGGAGTTAGAAGAGGCAAAGAAAATAGAATACATACTGAAAAAATAGTTGTCAGAGAAGAAAGCGAGGTGTGAATCCTTAGAAGAAGAGATAGTAAAAATCAGAAAATAAATGGAGAAGTTTAAGGCATTGTATCACCAAAATATGCCAAGTATTAAAGCCTCAGAAGAATTAAATTCCATTCTAAATCAACAAAGGAATCCAAAGTTGAAATCTGGCTTGGGCTATGAAGAAGGATCAAGTAGTGATAATCCAAGTAATACAGAACCCATCAAGTTTGTCAAATCTACAATCATTGACAACAACCACTCTGTAGAAACAAAGAAAGAAAATTATCCATCAAGAAGGAATGAAAGAAAAAGTACCAGAACTGAATATGTTGATCAAAGAAATCATCAGCATGGAAGAAATCAACTATAGCCTTTTTTCAAGTACAAAGTTTTTTTCTATGGTTATTGTTTTTTCTGTTCTAACTTTGGTGACAAAGATGTAAACTGTTCTTTAAGATCTAGATATTTGAAATCAAGATACTCAAGGAATAATTATCTACCACAACAAAGACTGAGACAGCCAAGAAACAAATGACCACATACTATAAATCATGTGATGGATGGAGGAAGGACACAGGTGAAACATAACAATAGTTATGAGCATAATGATCATTATAATCTATTATTCAGTGAACCAAATTGTTACATATGTCATAACTATGGACATAAATATGAAGATTGTCGCTTAAGTAATTTTAAGCCAGATTCGAATCCTACTGCAGAAAATTTCAAGGTTTGGAAGAAGAAAGAAGATGACAATTGTAGACTAGTGTTATCAACCCAAAAACAAAATAATCCTTCGTATATTGATAGTGGATGTTCCAAACATATGACTGGATACAAAAGTAAGTTTCTAACTCTAAGTGAAAGAAAATCAGGGAATGTAACTTTTGGAAATGATGTACCAGAAAAAATAAAAGGTAAAGGAATGGTAAGTTTGAGTAATGGCAAAGGGAAAGCTCAAGATGTGTTTTTTGTAAAAGGTATGAAACATAATATTCTTAGTTTTAGTCAAGTCTGTGACCGAGGATGTGAATTCATTTTCACTTCTAAAGATTGTAGAATAAAATATGTGAATTTAGGACAACTAGTTGCAAAATGGATAAGAACATAAAACAATGTCTATGTGTTAAAATAAGAAAAAGAAGAATGCCACTTAAGAAAGTATGATGAAATTTGACTATGGAATAGGAGACTTAGACACTTAAATTTTGATCATATAATCAAGCTCAAAAATAGTGGGGTAGTAAAGGATCTTCCAAAGATATCAAAGCCATATGATTATGTTTGTAAACCATGCTAGATAGGAAATCTTACTTGGACACAGTTCAAATCTAAAAACTTTCCTTCAACAGAAAAACCTCTCCAGATAGTACATATGGATCTATGTGGACCATCAAGGAAAGAAGGTACAGGAAAAGAAAATTATTTTATGTTGATTATTGATTATTATTCTAGACTAATATGGGTTAACTTTTTGAAGGAAAAATCTGAAGCATTTGAAAAATTCAAAGTGTTTAAGGCTCTAACTGAGAATCAAATAGGAAAAAGATTGAAGGTAGTAAGATATGATAGAGGAGGAGAGTTTAGCTCATGGAACTTCAAAGAGTTCTGTGATAAACATGGAATCAAAAGAGAGTACACAATTCCAAGGACTCCATAGAAAAATTGAGTTGTTGAGAGGCATAATAGATCAATACAACAAATGGAAAGATCAATGATGAATGAAAGGAACATACCTTAGACATATTGGGTGGAAGCAATTCATATAGTTGTTCATATCCTTAACAAAGCACATCTCAGACCACACAGTGACAAGACTTCTTATGAACTATGGTTTGGAAGACCTTCTTCAATCAAGCATTTTAAAGTCTTTGGGAGTAAATGTTATATTAAGAATAATGATGAAAATATTGGCAAATATGATGACAGGGTTGATGAAGGTATCTTCTTGGGTTATGCTACAAACATTAAAGGGTACAAATGTTACAATAAGAGGCTGCATAAAATGGTTGATTGTATAGACATAAAAGTTGATGAAGAAATCCCAGTCAGAAGTGTAAGAAATGCTGAACCAAGCACAAAATATATAGTTGAAGATGAAGATGAGAAAGTCCAAGGATCAGAAAGAGAAGAATCTGAATCAGATGAAGATACAAATACTCAGGATGACATAAATCAACAAAATGAAACAAACTCACCTCTCAGAACTGTTAGAAAGAATCATCCTGAAAATCAGATAATTGGAGATATAAATAAAGGAGTTCAGACAAGCAGGAAATTGATTAAAGACTCAGAACAATCTCATGTTGCCTTTCTATCTATGACTAAACTTAAAATAAATTATGAAGCTAGCTAGCATGATGATTGGATTAGAGCTATGAATGAAGAGCTTGATCATATTTAGAAGAACAATACTTGGGTGCTTGTTCCTAGACCTAAAGACAAGAATGTAATAGGTTCCAAGTGGGTGTTCAAAAATAAAATGAATGAAAAAGGACAAGTTGTTAGAAATAAAGCCAGATTGGTTTGTAAAGGGTATGCACAAGTTGAAGGTAAGGACTTTGATGAAACTTTTGCATCAGTGGAAAGATTGGAAGCCATCATAATGTTTCTTGTTTATTCATGTCATCAGAACTTTAAAGTGTATCAGATGGATGTTAAATCAACATTTCTTAATGGAGGTCTAGAGGAAGAAGTATATATGGAGCAACCTGAAGGATTCTCATTGACAGATAACCCTGATTATGTCTACAAGATGAATAAAGATTTATATGGACTAAAACAAGCACTATGAGCTTGGTATTATAGACTAGACAAATTTTTACAAGACAAAGGATTCAAGAAAGGTATTGTTGATAGCAATCTCTACATAAAAACTGAAGGTGATGATTTACTAGTTGTTTTGATTTATGTAGATGACATTATTTTTGGCTATAATAATGACTCCTCTGTTCAGTGGTTTGCTAAATCTATGAAAATAGAGTTTGAAATGTCCATGATAGGAGAATTGTCATATTTTATTGGCTTACAAGTAAAATAGAGTTATGTAGGAATTTTTATCTCTCAAGAAAAATATTTGAAAGAGATGTTGAAAAAATTTCAGATGGAAGATTCTTCTCCTGTTAGTACACCTATGGTGGTTGGTTGCAAGCTCAATAAATATGAAATTTCACTCAATGTTGATCAAAGGACATACTAATCAATGATAGGCAATCTTCTATACATCACAACATCTCGTCCTGATATAATGCAAGTTGTTGGAATGGTAGGTCGTTATCAGTTAGCTCCTAACAAATTCACTTGGTAATTGTCACAAGGATATTCAAATACTTCAAGGGAATAATGAATTATGGTCTGTGGTATCCCAGAAATCAGAATTTTCAGTTAACTGCTTATTCAGATGCAAATTGGGAAAATTGTGTGGATGAGAGAAAGAGCACCAGTGGAGGTGCCTTCTTCCTGGGTGACTCGTTGGTAGCATAGATTAGTAAGAAGCAATGATCTATTTCCTTATCAACTATAGAAGAAGAGTACATTGTTGTTGCTACTTGTTGCACTTAGATTTTGTGGATGATTCAAACTCTTGCAGATTTGAAGGTAAACTATATTGTTCTGATTATAATTCACTGTGATAACACCAATTCCATTAGTGTATCCAAGAATCATGTTCTTCACTCCAAGACTAAGCATATCCCGATAAAATACCATTTTCTTAGAGAACAAGTTACAAACAGAGTCGTTCATTTGAATTATATTCCTTCCACAGAACAGATAGCTGATATATTTACTAAATAATTAGCAGCGACCCCTTTTGGATATCTTCATCAAAAGTTGGGGGTTATAACTTCTTTTGTCTAATTTGTTCCCCTGGTTAGGGGGAGTAATTATTGAATATCTGTTGTATTTCTAAGTTGTTCATAGTTGACAGGGGGACTATGTATAGCAACAGCTAAGGGGGAGCGTGTTTCTTCTTTGACATTGATGTCAAAGGGGGAGAAAGTGTGGTAATTTCAAGGATGCTACAATGGTATAGTTGCATGTTTTTCAAGGGGTTTCCATCAATACCAAAGGGGGATATTGTTGGCATGTTTTCAAACAAAGGCAGAGTATGCATGTTTTTCATTGATGGTGATGTCATTGATGGTGAATATCAGCACGATCAGTAGCATAGCGATAATGGCATGACAATGGCAAGATCAACAGTGAAGAGCAATAGTTATTGTTGGATCCCATTCAGAATTCTCAATGACCGTTAGATCTGAATTCAGATAGGAGGAGCACACAGTAGAATAAAATAGATCTCAGGCATCAGATCTGAGCCCGAAGATCGATCGTCATTAGATCCATAAGAAGGAGCATGGTCTTTACATGCAATATGAAGCGGGCCTACAAAATCCTGAAAGTAGGAGGAACGTCCATCTTCAAGAAGGACACATGGAAAGCGACTAGAATTTCGCTGACCTGCACATTGGAGGAGTCAACGGAACATGGTGTGGGAACTTGCGATATGAGAAATCCCAAGAATCAATCTCGACCTTTGGATCAAGGTATGTTGTGGAACGTTGGATGAAGAGGGCACATGGCGAGCGATTGGAATTTCGCTGACTGGAAAGTGAAAGAAAGAAGGTGCTTTATCCTATGAAATCATGAAATGTGAAACCATAACTTAATCTGAGTCATTGATCAAAGGGAGATCGTGGACCATTGATCAGGCATGAAAAAGGCTCATGAAGTTGAGAAATCACGATAAGATATTGACTGTTGATCCAAGAGGGACATGTGGCGAGGGATTAACTTTTTGCTGACTGGAAATTCAAAGGAAGGAAATGATCTAACCTTGCATCTCGTGATATGTGAAATCACGATAAGATTTGGATCATTAATCCAAGAGAGACACGTGGCGATAGATCAGAGCATGACAAAGGTTTCATTTCAAAGTTTCAGATACCGGGAGTTGGAGGAGTCAAGGAAGCAACTCACGGCAGGAACTCGCGATATGCAAGATCACAAAATATCTAGACCATCGAATCATCAAGATATTGGACCGTTGATCTGACCCATTTTAGAGTTTCAAATACTAGGAGTTGGAGGTGTCAAGGACACTCACGACAAGAATGTTGAAACACGAAATCGCGAAGCACCTTTTGGCGCAGCCTGTGGTCACTATCAGTGGTCACGTGATAGGGAGGAACTAGCGGAGTTAAGCCCCTTTTCAGATATTGCAACATGAAGAGTCAAGACTCTTCACCTCTGGATTTCCGAAATGATAAATACGAAAGGCATTTTGATTAGGCCCATGGTCACAGCCAGTGGGAATATGGAGTAGGTGCGAGATCCATCACTGGTAATCCAACAGTGCAGGTTAATCAGGAATATGATCGAAGGGTCATCATTTATTTTCATGATTAATAATTTCAGTTACAATTCAGTTAGAAAATTGAATCATGGTTCTTGATTGGTTGGTGATACAGTTGCTGAGAACTTTTTGTCTTTTCCCAAGGAGATTTGAGGTGTAGCTGATGATGATGATGAGTATAAAAGGCGAGATGCAATGATTGTGTAAGGTGAGTTGTTCTAATGGAAACAATGAGATGAGATGTAAGAAGGATAAAATGAAAGAATGGAGAGCTTAAGATAAAACTCAGAGATGAGTAACAGTCACCGAACAGACAGAAGCAAGAGGAGAGTAGCAGAATAGCATGAAGCAAGAGTAGAATATCATAATAGTGTGAGGCAGAGAAAAACTACAGAACAATTTTTGAACTAGAGAAGAATTGCAGAACAGTGAAGAAGGGGTAAGAATTAAAATACCTATATTGTTTGTTTGTCAATAATTTATTCATAAATAGGGAGGAAGGGTGGTGCTAGGGAGGACTGTGGTCCTCTGATATTCAAGTTGATGCTTGAATATTGGGAGTTGTAGCTTCCATATAGTTGTGGATAGAAAAAAGGGTGGCAGGGAGGTGCTTGGAAAACCACAGAGTTTTTTGTATGCAAGTTGGTGCTTGTATAAGTGGAAGTAGGTGCTTCCATCTAGTTAGTGCTAGAACACTCAAGGAGTTGGTGATTCCTTCTAGTGGGTGCTAGACAAACCAGAGAGTTGGTGCTCTCAAACAAGTTGGATCTTGCAAAACAGAGGTAGTAGCCTCAAATTGAGTTGGTTCTCAACTATAGATGATGTACAAAACTTAAAAGACTACCTATCATTTCGAAGAAGAATATGTTTTCTCCCTTTATGGGTTTCCTCATAAAAAATTGTCTCTGTGTATATCTTATGTGTGACTGATGCTCATTATTTATGTTGTTCATATGTTGTATCATATTGATGGTCACTTGGAGAAAGATTAAAAATGATTTAATTGACTTAAAATTGTTTAATCATAGTAACAACTGATTCACCCCCCCTCTCAGTTGTCTTAGTAATTTCAATAGGGGTGAGGTGAGTCCAAGTCTGAAAGGACTTAGAAAATAAAACTAAGTATAGAGTGGTGAGGGGATATGGGATGCGAGTTTAAGTGAGGTGATAATTTGAGGGGAGAGGAAGAGAGGGAGGTGGGAAATGTGGGTCATGGACTCACGAGGCGAGGGAGTGAGGGAATTGAGCGGGTAGGGAAAAATATGCATTCACTAACTAAGTCTGACCGACTTCTTAGTGCATTCAAAAAAAATAAACTAAGTGTTGAAGAGGTGAAGTAAGTAAGGGGAATAGAGAGAATGATGGGTGCCCACGAGAAATATAATGAATATTTTTATGGGTTTTGAACCCAACAACTAATGAAGAAAACCAGGGTTGTGGACCCAAAAATTTTAATGCAATTCCAATACATTAACTTATTCCACATGGAATAAGTGTGACATTTTCTACTTAAACTTTAAACCTAGATATCTTGAGCATATTCAATCGGATTTTCGATTCGAAAAATATGTGGCGAAGTTGATACTGAGGGATATACAATGAACTTGTAATAGTTTAAAAATTTTCTTATTTTGATATCAATTTTTTTTATTAATCCAAGAGAGGGAACATATAGGTGACCAAATTTTGGTCAATGTTTTTTAAGGCCATTATTACAAGAAGTTGCAATTTTAACCCAAAAACACGGTGCTTCCAGTAGCACCAATTTTTAATTCAAGGGCTAATTTTGATGTTTTTGATGCAAATTATGGGTTTTTAGGGTCAAACTTCTCATTTTAAGGTCAAAACTCTCATCAAGTTGATAATTGTGATCTACATTCTTGAGGTAACATATACGTATAAATTTTCTATTATTTCAAAAAACACTACTACAAGTTTATTAGTCATATCAAAAAAATTACTTGGGTTACCATTTATGTGCAAGTCATGTAAAACATTGGGTTGTTGACATAATTATCCTTTTTCATGAAACTTACACAAGTAAGTGTGCCTCTAAAGGAATACACTACTATTTGTAAGGACCCAATAGGTGTATTTCTACATTGGTAGATCAAACATAGCATTGATTTAGTCCCTAGAGGTCCATTATCAATTGGACATGTGTACAACAAATCTATGACAATGCACAATATCAATCAACCATAGACCACCTATTATTAGTTTTAATTCTCCATGAAACATCAAAATGAAAATATTAAGTGTTAAAATAAGATCTAATAAGGACATATTAGGTTGAATGCTTCTTGTTGTAGAAGCGTCATTATGCTTGCATTAAATAAGGATGGTACATGGTTCCTTGGAATAGATTGTCACACCCTGAACAAGAATACTATCAACAATTGCTATCCTATTTTTCATATTCAAGGTTTTCTAGGCTCGAGATTAAATTTCTTCACCAAATTTAAATTGAATTTTTCCTATAATTAGTTTTTTATCAACCCTTGGTATGTTTGCAACACTATTATCAAGGCTAATTATATATTATATGAATGGTTAATGATGTATTTTGGCTTAACCAATTCATTATATGAATGGGTAGTGATAGATTTTAACTTAACCAACACACCTATAACCTTCATGCACCTCATGATTGATGTTTTTAATCCTATGTAAATTTTTTCATTATGGTCTATCTCAATTACGAATGATAATCTGCACAAAAACATGGATTGATCACTATAGCAGTTTTTTGGAATCCCTTAGGATTTTTTAGAGTGCTAAAAATAACACATGATTTTAGGGGAATTAAATCTTTGTGGGGGATAATTTGACCACCACCTTGTGACAAACCAATAAAACCCTTAATGATATGTACATACCCTTTCACCCACATTTAAATAGGTTGACATAATTTACCAAAAAAAAACTCATCCTCCCACTTTACATGCACATTCGCAATCATACATGCACTTGGAGTCATAATCTTCCATTAATTCAACAAAACTACAAATGAGCTAAAAATTGTTTGACATAATGTAATTCTTTGAACTCTATTTTCGATTTTAACCCACAAATCCAATTGACATGGCCTATATAGCACCAACCACTTCACAAAATTTGGAATTAAGTCAAAACCAAGTCAACAAACTAGTAAATCTGATAGATAATATAGAACATGTTTAGAACAAAGTCAAATACATTCTATAATAGAATTATAACAAGTAAAAGAAACACCATGACATACATTGAATCCAATACAACTTCTTAGTTTTGGATAATTCATTACTTCACATTTAGAAGGAGTGGTTCAAATACTAACATTGTAAATTGTGTACACTATGGTATGGTCCATACACTATCATACAGTAATGTGAAAACAATGTTTTCAAGCTTTTTCTACCACCATATCATGTCTATATATAGTTTCCATTGTGAAACATGTAGAACCTTATAGTCCTCTTCTCAAAAACAAAAATTATGCAACATGTACCTCTAGTTTACATAGAATTTAAGTTTAGAAATCAAGTAGAGAGAGAAAAGTCATTGAAAATACTATCAATCATATAAGGAACAAGCAATCTGAAATGGATCTTGTTCTTGGATCCAATTTTCACGCCAAAACTTGTTGATAAAAAATTGGTCACCTTTATTTTCCTGCTCCTGGAATAATAATAAAAATTGACATCAGAAGAAGAAAATTTCAAAGTATTATAAGTTCATCACACAACCCTCAATCTCAAATTCATCACACATTTTTCGGATTCAAAATCTGAGTTCCCATGCTCAAGATATCCAGGTTTTAGTTTGATTGGAAAAAAATCACTTCTCAATATGTGGCAAAGCTAATTTTTCCTGGAACCATGATCATTCTCATGGAACCATACCATTTCTTGGAACCATGTCTAATTTTTGGAACCACATATAATTCTTGGAACCATGCTTTCTCTTGGAACCATTTGGGAACCATTCATTTCTAAATTATTGGATCATCTCTTGGAACAAATAATTCCACACTTAGAATTTTTCTTGAATTTTTCTTCCCCACACTTCCTCTTCGACATCTCCTCTCCTTTTTGTTAGTGCTTTGTAAACTTTGTTCGACTGAGAAAACGAATGACAGAGGAAACCTACAAATCAAATTTGAGGCCGAAAACTAGCCTTTCCGACCTGGAGAGGGCTCTCTCTAAGACTTTGTCTCTGTATAGGGTATGGATTTAAATTGTCAGCTAGATTTAACACTTTTATACAATATTTGTGGTTCTATTGGAAAAATAAAGCAAGACCTTGGGCTATAGAGTCAATTTAAGAAAACGATAGAAAACAATGACTTAGTGACTGAACTCGAGAGGATAAAGGGTAAGTAAGCAACAATCTTTCAGTTAAACATCGTTGTGTGTGGAAAGAGAAAAAAATATGAAGCAACTCGAAGCAGCGCTGGGGATGAATTCAAAGTTCTCTTAGAAGAAACATAGTCGTCTAAATGGCATGAATCTAGAGCATCGTGCGGTGAATTCTAGATTCGAAATCACGTTCTGATTTAGACAAAAGATAGATATGAATATAAAGAACACATGAAAGCATATACTCAAAGAGAGAGTACAATATATCAAACTTCTACCATTAGAATATTTTCATCAAAGCTTCAAGACCTTTGCATTGAGTTTCAATCGAGTTCAAATCTACATTCAATAGTCACTAGCTACACTATTTTTCCAACCAACTTGGCTTACATTAAAAAGACAAAATATATAGACAAGGGTGTGTCGCTCGAGCTACCCTGCACTCTAACTACTATCCCTATAAATTAGGTTATGACTATTGTTTACTATATGACTCTTCGTATGGCACTTTACTAAAAATAGAAACTGATTGTACTTAGTCGCACCATAATCACTCGTCTCTACCATGGCAGTTCGGTAATCAGAAAGATCTCATCGTTGGAGAGTGATTTGTCGATGATTTTTCTTTGATAGGGTATCTAGATGATCAAGTTCTCTATTAGACTCCTTCCACCTATTGTAATGACCTTGATTTCTATCGCGTGATCATTTGTTGGAGTGTGCATGTGGCGGGTAACCGCGGACTATCGCAGGTGTTTCCAAGATGACAACACCAGTTAAGAGGCAACACCTTTATTAAAACTATCGTGTGTACAATGTACACCTGTCCTTTATAATAGATGGGTCTCTAGTGTGCACATCGTATGCTTGTTGTGTGGGTACCTATCAAATATTTGACTTCCCGACAGAAAATAGGCCACGGGGAGACAAAATTCGTGCCACGTTTGAGAAGACAAAAATGGAGTCGGCTAATTATGCTTCTGGCCTCGTTTACAATTTTGATATCTAAAGCGTTCTCCTGAGATACCAGTTGCACCTTTTCATATTCATTACTTGTATTTGCAGAACCACGTTCCCTTTCAGCCTCTTCTGTGTGTTGGCCAGAGCTGCGCAGACATTTTCTAGGGCCGGTACACATTCCTCGAAGTGATTTGCATTTATTTCTTCTGACATCCTATGTGCTTCACATAGATGGATGATGATGTCTTGTACTTCCCTAAGATGCCTCTTGAGCCAAGTCACGTTTCCCTCTCGGCCCTGTGATGTTGATGCCTCGAGGGTCTTCACTGCTAATTGTTGTCTTAATTCCCTGTTCTCCTGGTATAGATCAGCAATAGTGAGTTGTGATTTCTTTAGATGTTGAGATGGTTCGTGAATATTTGTGCCTTCAGTGTCTGTCCTTCTCCTTCTGCCGCAGCTTTCTCGAATTGGACCTTTGACCAGTTCCAACTAAATGTCGTGCATGAGTATCTCTTTGGTGGCTGAATTTGTTCACGGCTTGCTTGGGGCTTGGGTCTCCCTGGTTTCCTTATTCTTCCTTGGCCTTCCCCTTCTCCGGGGTATCGACTGTTGGGGAGATAGGGCTTCCAATGTCTTTCCTTCCTCCGCGACCCTTCCTATTTCTACCTCTGTGTGGTGAGATGTTACTTTTTCTATGGGTAGAGGGGAATATCCTTTGGGGTCATGGAGGATTTTGGATGTGAGTAGAAACGAATCCAACTTGTTTCCCATCCACCTCAACTCCTCAACTATCAACAATTTAATTAGCGAGACATGAGATAGTTTCTTCTTCGGTTGGTTATGTTCAACCTAGACACTGTCTGCATTTCTTGGAGACTTTGGTGCAAGAAGAAAGGAAGATTTAATGGTCTCCTTCCTGTGAAATGTGTCAACAATCTGATGTGATGTGGGTGTATTATGTCAAACCTTCCTTCACAGGTGAATTATTTTCTAATTTATCTCAGGAGATTTTGAAAAGGCTCCTGTAGATATCTATTTGGAATGCCTACTTTGACTTTCCCATTTAAACAGTCTAGTTTGATGAACTCCTCGTAGCATAGCATGTACAAAGGCATACATTTAGACCACCTTTTTTCATGTGGAGGGATCTTCGTTGCGGCTGAAAGTTTTTCCTTTGTTACTTGGAAAGCGATCCCTGCAATTACCACGCGGAACCCAATGAACTTGAGTGTGAACTATTCTTCTAGTTTCATGTTGAATCCTTGGATTTTCCTACAAAATACCATGCATCTGAACTGTTCAAAATATTCTCTGACATCTAGATCTTCATTTACCAATTTCAAGCTTTGAGGTTCGGGCCCCACATTCCTGCTACTTCGCACACCTTTTCTTATGTTCTAGGATGTTTCCATGGTGCAACATGTATTGGTTCTGCGTGTGGAAGATTTAGCACAGACCCACAGTAGTAAACTCGATTGGCCCAGTTTTGTGACATGACTGATGGAAATTGAATTAATTGTAGTGAGAAACTTAGGGATCATAGAAAGAATTACAGACAATGCATAAACTTGGCTGGTGAACAAAATACATGTAGAGAAACCAGAATTTATAATTGGGTGGGCGAGAGATGGAATCGTGCCAAGGGACACTGAATCCATGGTGACTGAAGGTTTTGAAGCAAGCAAAATATTTTCGCAGCACATCCATGTGAGGGGTACACTTTGGGGTTTGTAAAGTGCATCTGATAAGAGTTGCAGAATGTATGTGATATGAGCGTCGTGATTTTTCATTCTTTCTAAATTCATAATGGGTTGATGATGGTCACTTCATCTGCCGACGCTACTTCTATTTAACAACTTGCCTCAATCTTTGTCACGTAAAAACTTTTTCTCTGATAGGAACTCGACTCTTTGGTAAAATACCTTTACTACTTAGACATGTTTTGGTTCTGACATCCCTTCCTGACTCCAAGGGCCAACCAACCACTTGTTGACTTCGACCCATTCATCGTTCGGTACCTGACCTCACACACTTTGACACACAGATCGTGACTCGACTAAGACTAACTCTAAATGAAAAAATGATGGCACTAACAGTTGTCTCCAATGGGGATGCTATCCTCCCAATGAGTTGGAAAAGAACAATAGGCCAAGTGCCTGACCATTGGGCCTTATTCGACTTCCAAACTCTAAAACAACAGAAAAGAAAAACACAACCTAGACCTTCTTGACTTAGTTTCGACCAGACTTAGCATAAACTGAGGGCCTTCAGTCCGAGCTTCAATTTTCTATTGAGATACCGACTCGAAATGCCTTATTTGAAAACAAAAATGAAATGGCTATTTACAATGACATGAAAAAATGAAATAGACCTTGCTGAACCAGGTAGTGTTTGAGGAACCTGTCATTCACAAGCCCTCCACCAGTGGACTCTCCATTAAGCTATTCTAACAGATATGCATTGTTCCCATGGTACATGATGATTCTGAAAGGACATGTCCAAAGATTATCAAAATTTCCATGCTTTCCCTTTTCCTCGTTCCTCACATCCCACTTTAGCACCAGATCCCCCACCTAGAATTCCTCTTGTTTAGAGTGATTGTCAAAAAATTTCTTCATCCTATCTTGGTTAAAGTTGTGATTGGTTTAAAACCTGCTCCCTCATCTACTGCACATGAATCAAATGATTTATCCTTTTCTGAGTTTCTTCTGGCTCAACCTCTTTCTCTTGCAACAACTTCCTGATGGGCAACCCAAGCGAGGTGGGGAAAATTGCGTCTGTGCCATATACGATATGGAATGGCGACGTGGAGATGGATGTTTGTTAGGAACCAAATATCAATATAGCATAGAAAAACCTCAGAAAAAGTACTCAACGCCTTGAAAAATATATAATTTCAGATAATAAGCCTCTTCGAGGGGGCAACCTCCTTTTACCCCACT
>JZKD02S0478486.1:763358-774300 GCA_000966675.3 Picea glauca | reverse complement strand
CACAGAGAAGAGTTGTTGTTTAAGTGCATGCACACCCGATGCACATCTATGGGGTGGAATACCCACGCACCTGTGACAAATGCCCGAGAAAGAAAATCTGGATGGATTTCTCTCAATTCTCCCTTGAATTGGATGTTTGGCAGGTCGGCCTAGGTCGGTTGGTGTATCTACAAGTTAATTAAACTGAAAGAAGAGCAAAATAAACCCAAATGAGGAAGGAATTGATACCTAATCCCCAGTACAGTCGCCAATCTGTTTGCACCCTCTTTTTCACCTTGGTGAACAAATAAGAGGTGCTTACATGCCCGGTTGGGTCTTGCTGAGCATGACAGTTGTAGAGAAAAGAGTTAGAGAAAGAAAAACAAAACTATAAGCAAGAATTAAACAAATACAAACTAAAATTAAAAGCATGGAGATATAGAGATAACAAGGACAAAAAGACCAATGTCACTAATGTTTTTAGGATGATCTATTGATGAAATCAAAGAACAATGAAGAAAGGGGACCATGAGTCCCTTCTTCTTCCAAAGGAAGGCTCTTGGACCCTCACAAGATTGATCTCCTTACAACAAGAAAAATGAAAATGGTGATGAAAGAACTCCTTTGCAAATTCACTCAATGGAGAGGTGGATTTCTCAATGAAATGGTGCCAATGTGTTATTGTCAAGGAGTGAGTCCTTAAAACAATCTAAGCAGCATAACATTACATGAAATTCCTTGAGAAAATGAGGTTTCTTCATGGATTTTTATAGCATTGCATTGGGTGATTATGTAACTCCTTTGTAGTGTGAAAGGAGGCTCTTTAGGGCTTCATTAGGTCTTTGACCAGCCTACCATGTGGATTCATCTTAGATTTGAGGGTCAAATCGACTTGGGAGATGATCCATAAGTGGTTGGGAGGTCGACCAATTCAATAAATGCGTCGTTTAGCAGGTCCGTGGGTCTTTGCGCCCACAGTCGCGCATCGTGCATGTATGCGTGCATGGTACGTTCTTGTTCAGCGCATGCGTGCGCACACCTAACTTCTGTAAAGCGCTCTTCAATTTTTGCTACTTTGTATAGTTTTTGACCTTTTTGGAATGCTATGTGATTAATTCAGTGCCATGAATGACTTCATTACTGTTTGACGATGCTGAGTTCTTGTCGCCATGTGCGGACGAAATTTCAGTGATAACATAGGGTTCATAAAATAGTTCAGGACTAGGGCCTTGGATTAGGTTGGAGAGGAAACTCTTCAAGGCCATTCAAAACCAAACATTAGAGTCTGAGATAGGGAGTGTCTAAGTCCAGTTTCGTGGAATTTATTCAGGACCCCCCTCTAACACAGGGGATAAACACGAGGTTGCATGCGGAAAGGTAGCGGAGATAACCCCTCCAAAGCTGGACCAATAGTAGTAGAGAACACATATAGAGGGCTTGTTTTGGGATTCCTTCATTTGCATTTGCCACGGGGATTCATGGGTTTCAAATCCATTCGAGGTCCTCAATTGTATTCTAGACCATTTTCTCTCGATACCCTTGACAGGTTTCGGGCTTGATACCCTGCTCATTGTCGTCTACCCGACTTTTGACTGTACCCGCCTGGTGACTATTCGCGTGCTCAACCTAGTTACCAATATTTTTAGGGACATACACAGGTGAATGTGGGGGTATACCACAGTACCTAGGACAGACATCGAGCCACGCTTTGCAAAGTATACCTGGAGGGTGCTTCCATGTTCGAGTTGCACTTGCACCGGTAAGTTGCTCTAGTGTTGGTTGCTGTAATTGTTCTTCCAAATAGTTTAGTGATTGCTTGTCTTATCTCCTAGGGGCTTGTTTTTTAGTGTGTGTTACTTTTGAATGTTTAGAATACCTTAGCATGTCTTGGATATTCTCACACAGTGGAGGATCCTAAGCTCAACCAGTCACAAAGGCTTCTTGGCCTGTCGTCAGTTACACTGGAGCCACCCCCGCCACCATTAAGGTAGAAGCTAGACCAATAAGGGTCTTTTGAAGTGACCGGGTTACAAACCTTTGTGCCTGAACAACTCCCAGAGGAATCAACCATTTTGAACCTTGAAGCATCCTCTCTTGGTTTGGTTGAAACCCCAACCACTCATATCTTGGCACCGTTTATTGTACCAATCCAATTTCACGAACGCCAGACAGTGCCTCACACAGCTATGGAAACAAATGTTGTTTCTCCTTCTGGGAATTCTTCAATTCCCACCACCGTTGCTACCATAGGAGAGTCATCTCCTAATCTACCATCGTTGGTCTGAGCCACCATGGTCTCAGCTACAACTACGTCTCATAGTGGATCAAACCCGTCTATGGCGGTGGCCACAACCCCCTTCACACCTAGTGCGACAGGCCCTCTGTTTTCATATGGTATGCCTAGTTCGGGTACAAGTCCTGCACTAACCTACTCCACTTTACAGACTTTGGGTCTAGGGGCAGGGAGCTCTAGCACTCCTCTGAAAGGTCACCTTGGGGGAACTCCTGTCCCTTTTAACGCTTTTCCTTATGCAGGAGGTCATATTCCTCCTTCGTCCCCTTTGCTTGGTGGTACGCATCAGCAGTCCGCCGGGCAGCCTACACACACTAGTTTATTTGGAGCAGGAAGTCAAGGAACACCTGTGCACAGTATGCCGGTAGGTTCAACACCGTTTTCTTGGAACGCGGCGTTTGGTAATAACACTTTCTCATCAGCTGCTTTTCCGACTAGGGGCAACCCCATTTTTGGAAAATCTACTCCTGTGCAGGGTACTATTCCTGCATAGGGGGCACACATAGCAGGACCTTGGAACTTAGGACAAGGATCCGTTCCCTCCTCTGGAATGTCGTTCTGGGGTAATTCTTTCCACAGTCAATGTAACCCTGGAAAAACTACTATGCCTCTCCCAGTAGGAGCGACATGGGGTAATCCTTCCCAAAGTCCTTCGAACACGATGCATGCCCAACACTCTATGTCCTTCTTGGGAAATCAGCCGATGATGTCTCCACAGATGCAAAATCCTTATGCTGTTTAGGGCCATGGTTTCTACTAGAATTTAGGACATCAGCCAAACTTTTCCTAGCAACCTAGTGCCAGTCAAACTCCAGGACCCTTTTTCCGAGGTTATCAGCAACAACCCAAACTACCATTCCTGGCGACTTTACACTTGCCAGATTTGACAAGGTTGTTAAATGATCCTATTTTTCATGATCCATGTTGGCCTACTATGCCGAAGAAGTTGCCTTTGGACATTCCAAACTTCGAGGCCAACCCTAATGAAGATCTAGGTGATCATGTGACTACCTTTCATCTTTGGTGCTCATCTAATTCATTGAAAGATGAATCCATATAGTTGCGATTGTTTCAACGTACTCTCATTGGGAGTGCCACGAAATGGCACATCAAGATCGATTGCTCAAGATACTCTTCTTTTGGTGAATTAGCGATGGCCTTCCTTAACAATTTCCAGTTACTTGTGGGATACGACGTTGGCACAGAGTTGCTCGCCAATTTCGAATAGACAACAACGGACCATATCTCTGATCATATCCAAGAGTGGAAATGCCGAACGAGTTTAATCAAAGTACCAGTCCCACCAGCATTCCTGCTTGAGTGGTTCCTTAAGTCTTTGGTCCCACAGTTATCCAAAGACGTCACGACATCCAGATTTTTCTCTGAGGAAGATGCCATCATGAGGGCTCAACAGTTTGAGCTCATCTATTCTCAGTCTGTTTTATTATACAACATCTTTCCAGATGCGCCACGTTCGATACTGGATAAAACTAGATAGAGAGATGGAACACATGCCGATGGTATTGTTGGCTCAACACAAACCAAGCCCGCTGAGAAATTGACAAAACATTTGCAATAGTTATCCATACAACACACAACGGCCAGCGAAACTACTGCTTTGGCTACTCCCCCTACCCAAATGTCGAAAGTAGACTCCATGTAGTCGACTAACCCAAAGGCCACCCAGCATCCTGAAGGGAAGAAAAAACAACGAAAGAAGGGTAAGGGGGATAAAAACCCATTGATAATGCTGGCGGGGACAACACGGAAAAACGGAAGGCGAGGTATCCATGCAACTTGTGTGTGAAATACCACCCAACCCATCTTTGTCCTCGGCTTGCAGAGGCCCATAAGTTCATCATATAGAAACAACAAGTAGTGTTGACTAATTCCTTTCAACATGGGAAAAATCTCACTCAAGCCTCTACAAGCACAGAAGGGGGCAGCCAAGAAACCTGCCCGCCTCCAAACAATCCCTCATCCGCGAATGTATATATGGTTATGGGTGATGATTTCATATCAACTAGAGTGCACGACTATAGTAAACCAAGTGCTTCTGAGAAGGGTAAAGAACCTGATTTCCCATCTCTTCCTCTACAGATTGAGAAGACGTTGGGAGAAACCATGACACACATTCCAAAGGGTGCATTTAAAAAATCTTCTCACAACCCAAATGCAAGGGCCGCCCATAACTACTCTATGGTGGAAGATTTATCACAAACCCCTTGTGCAATGTATGCTTTTGAGGTCCTCCAAAGCTTCCCTGCTCAAAGGAAATCCTTCTTAACCACTTTGGGCTCTACTGAGACTTGTAACCCGGGCACCATCATGTTAGATACAACCGACTTAAAACCTCGTCTGCCTTACCACATAGTGTTTCAAATAGTAGTGGCTCATCCCACGAAAAATTTTACATGGAATATCTTCTACACGGTGGTCGACGAGGGTGCCTCGACATGCGTTATGTCATTATAATACTATAAGGCCATAGGCCAGCCCGCTTTGTCTCCATCACCTACTCTCCTCACTACTTTCGAAGGTCATTCTTTTCGACCACATGGCATCATTCCTTCTTTCCCTGTGCATTTAGGAGGGAAAACCATGTGTGTCAAATTAGAGGTAGTTGATGCTCCCCTAGACTATAACCTCTTGTTAGGACAGATTTGGACTTATGATATGCAAGCTATGGTTGCTACAGTTTTCTGAGTCTTGTTGTTTCCACACGAGGGTCAGATAGTGACCATCGATCAACTGTCTTTCTCTAGACCTAACCCAACTTTGGGGGCATCCACGGTCCTGATGATTGATAATCTTCAACCAGGTGTCATTAACATAGGAGTTGGTTTGTGCCCATCCTTGATGGGTACCTTCAATTACCCACCTCATCACGATGATTTCAAATTTATATCTAATCACCATAAGTTTGAGATTTTTCAATTTTCATCGTTCCGCACGACTTACTTTGAGGATCCTTGGATTCTTCCTTCCCCATCAGCCACGATGGATGAGATAGGGCACCCAGGCATTTCCATACCCTTGTCTGCCACTGAGGCAACATACTCTTTAGTCCAGCAAGCTTCAGCTAACCCTAATCCGACTCCTACACAAGAGTTATATCCACTTCTAGAGCCTATTTGGGCTCAGGATTCTCTCACTAACGTCGATTCGTTAGACTTAGTCTTGCCTTCTGACAAAGCAATAATCGAAGCAATGACTAGTCCAGACAAAACTTGGGAAGACCTTCATCAGAGATCATATTTTCTTCCAGAGTTAAGCCGAATCGAAGCAGGAGAATTCACCATTACCATGATGGGAGATAAGCCATGTCCTATTAATCTCTTAGCTACACAAGAAATTTATGTTGAGGGAAATATGGCGACTATCACTGAAACTATACCCATCAACATCTCCTGAAACCATGGCGTCATGGAGAATGTCTTTGTCGAAGCGGATTGCTCCCTTGAAGAAATTCGAATTTACACGGATCTTTTCAAAGAATTTCGTGACATTTTTTCCTGGTCTTATGAGGAAATGCCAGGTATCGATCCAAAAATAGTTGAACATGAAATCACAACGTATCCTGATGCCAAGCCTATTCGATAAAAACTTCGTCCAGCAAATCCCAAAAAAGAAACAACCATCATGATTGAGGTTGAAAAATTGCTAAAGGCAGGTTTTATTTATCCTATCCATTTGACTCAATGGGTGTCAAATCCTGTGTCGGTCAATAAAAAACAAGGCACGATTTGCGTATGTACCAATTTCCATGATTTGAACAAGGCATGTCCCAAAGATAATTTTCCAACACCATTCATTGACTAGATCATTGATGAATGTGCCGGTTGTGAAGCCTTTTCGTTCATGGATGATTTTTTGGGACATAATCAAATCCAAATCAAACCTGAGGACCAACAAAATATGACATTCATTTGTCCATGGGGTACATTCACATATCGTAAGATGACTTTTGGCCTTAAAAATGATGGAGCCACATTCCAGCGGGCCATGTCTTTTTCTTTTCATGACCTCAAGCATATAGTCAAGGCCTATATAGATGATTTAGCATCACGCTCTCGCAAGCGCATGGATCATCCCACACACCTTAGACTAATATTCGAATGTTGTCACTACTTTAGGATTCACTTGAATCCAAACAAGTGTAGCTTCTGCGTAACGTCGGGACTTTTGTTAGGTTTCATCATATCAACAACAAGGATCATGGTCGATCCTCTTAAGGTGGAGGCAATAATCTAGTTTCCCCCCCCACGCACAGTCCTACAACTTCAGAGTCTACAAAGCAAGGCGAACTTCTTGTGATGCTTCATCACCAACTATGCCGAAATCACCAAGGGGTTTATGCATTTACTAAATAAATACATTCCTTTTTTCTAGGACGAAGCCACTCAATGCTCTTTTGATGCATTAAAACATGCCCTCACAACCGCACCTCTACTACAACCACCTAACTATAACAAAGATTTCTTATTATATATGGCTGCCGTAGAGTCAACCATTGGCATGGTTTTAGTTCAAGAAGATGATTCGTTCTCGGAATACGTGATCTATTACCTGAGCCGAGGCCTCGTAGGACCAGAACTCAATTATTCTCATATCGAAAAACTTGCGTTGGCAGCAGTTCATGTTGTTCAACGGTTCCGTCACTATGTTCTGTTTCACAAGACCACCGTCATTGTTGTCATGAATCCATTTCAGTACATGTTGACATGATGAGTTATAGGCAGAAAAATCAGTAGATGGATAGTCATCCTCCAAGAATTTGACTTAGACTTTGTTTTAGCAAAGTCCAAGAAATCATTGGTCTTCGCAGAGCTTATTTCGGAACTTCCGGTTGAGTCAGGTGACGTTGTTCCTGAGGAATCACCTATCTGGGGAGATATGTTTTTTATTGCATCTTCAGATCCCTGGTATAGAGATATACTTATCTATCTCCAGACTTTGAAATTCCCCACCTCTACTTCTCATGATGAGCATCGGTGGATATGTCATCAGGCTAAGAATTATCTCATACTCGATGATACGTTGTATCAGAGAGGTGTAGAGTGCATCTTACGTCAATGTCTCACTCATGAGGAGGCCATCATCGTTCTCAACGATTTCCATACTGGAGCTTGTGGCAGTCATTTATCTGGGTTGGTAATGGCCCAAAAGATTCTACGAGCAGGTTACTTTTGGCCGAAACTTATCAAAGATTGTATTGAATCGGTCAAGAAGTGCCATTCATGCCAAATCTTCTCTCGAAGGATGAGGGCACATCCCACTCCTATGTTTCCTGTCATCAAAGTAGGTCCCTTCATTAAGTGGGGGATTGATCACACTACATGCAACCCCTCATCAGCAAGGGGGCACCACTATATCATTGTAGTTTTTGACTACTTCACTAAGTGGGTCGAAGCTATGCCAACGTTTAAAGATGATGGAGAGACTGCAACTCTCTTCTTATTCAACCAGATCATAGCAAGGTTCGACGTCCCGAGAGAGATTGTCACTGACCATGGTAGTCACTTTTAGAACCAAATGATGACCGAATTAACATCAAAGCTTGAGTTACGGTAGGAGCATTCATCACCTTACTACCCCCAAGCCAATGGGCAGGTGGAAGCTGTAAACAAAAATCTTAAGACTATTCTACAACAAACTATCAACTCAACTAAGTCAAATTGGAATTTGATGTTATACTCAGCATTATGGGCTTACCGAACATTTGTTAAGACTGCAATCAGTTTCTCATCTTTTCAACTCGTTTATGGACTGGAGGCAGTCTTTCCCATCAAATGTCAGATCCCATCTCTGAAATTGGTAGTACATTTATTGCCAGACACTTCTCCACTTGAGGAACGGTTAGTACACCTTGAGAATCTCAATGAGAAGCATTGCGATGCGGCCCTAGTCAATGAGACTCACAAACATAAGCTCAAGTGTCAATATGAAAGGTCCGTTCGTCCTCAGATTTTCTCTGAAGGCGACCTTGTCCTGGTCTATGATCAAGACAAGGACCCCCTGGGGACAGGAAAGTTTAAACCCATGTGGTTTGGACCCTTCATTATAAAAGAGGTATTAAAAAAGGGTGCTTATCATTTGGTTGATTTTGAAGGGAATGTTTTGGTGGAGCCTAGAAATGGGCTCTACCTAAAGAAGTATTACTCATAGACAGGTCCCTGTGGGTAACTTTTTGTAACATATGTATAGTCTTTGTACTATTATTTTTTAAGTTTCTTTTAAGTGTTATGGAGATGTCATTGATGTTATCTTTCATCAATATGACATATGTCAAGTGATTCTGAGGTGTTCGTTGGGTATGCAAATGGTGCTAGTCGACACATGCGGAGGCTTGCCTCCGCAGCTTGGGTAATCTTTACACCTTAGGGCCAGTTGTTATCTTCCGGAGGTATATGCTTAGGTAACACCACAAATAATGTCACTGAGTATAGTGCAGTTATTGAGTTTCTTTGTGACGCCTTGTCATTGGGTATCTCTCATCTCTGGGTCTATCTCAATGCTCAACTGGTTGTGTCGCAGCTAAACAGAGTATACCAAGTTCATGATCGAACTTTACATCGATGATTCCTTAGGGTACGTCTCTTAGAATGAAACTTTGATTATATTATATATTTTCATGTTCCTAGGAGATTAAACCAAATTACAGATACTCTGGCTAATCAAATTTTAGATTGGCATCTTGCACACATATGAAAGAACATTGACATAAACATGTAAATACATTTTTGCACACAAAATCCATAAGACACAAAAGATAAAAACCATATATAACATCATAAAATAACCAGAGTACATAGATGGATGCAAGCGCCTCAAAAATGGGAATAGTAACATGTCACCGGGATTATGCCCTCAAAAAATATATACAAGTAGGTGCCCGTGGAACATAAAAAGTCTAAGTAGGTTCAGGTCCTATGGGCCCTGTTATAATCATCCACAGCACGGGCTAAACGCCTAAACAATCGGACCCATGTCCGAGGTGCCCCCACTACATGAGGCTGCAGGGATGGCGGCAGGTCCTCTATCTCTGCCATCGGGACTGTGCGAGTGAGTGCAGTGAAGTTCCACTCAACTCATCTAAGGACCCTCTCGGCCTCTCCGGTTGGGACGTTCCCTGCTACTGCTGCTCCCCCAACGGCGGTAGTCGCGACTTCTGGTCATGGATGACACATGTTCCGTGCATAATCGACAGGTCACACGGGTCCCACATCTGCATGCAACAAACGTTTATCCATCAAATACTCTGGCATACAAAAAAATGATATATATAACAAAAATGACATAAAAATTACATATTCAAACAAAAAAACTACAAAGGTGGAGACTTACCCATCTCCCCTCACTCCTCGCTAGGAGGCATGGGTATCTCAGGATCTCTAGAAAAATCTATCCCTACATATGGGTAGTCCTCAATCACAGGGATCTGTCGTGACAGCTAAGCAAAGAAATCATCGTCGAAGGTCTCAACGGTCCTTCCACCACCCTGTCGCAGTATTAATACTGCCCATCTACACATTGGAGGGAATGAGGCATGATGTCCTTGTACTACAACCTAAGGACTAAAACTCGGAACTCTCTCAAAAAAGAATGAACACAAAATGGTCTTGAACCTGAAGTTCCTCTGTGTCTGCTATCGGCAATCTATCAATTGCCTCTTCATGCACTCGAGCAGTGTGGTACTCCAGTCAAAAATTTGTGCATTCATGCACTGGAGGGCACAATTCATCTATGCATGAGACGCCTGATGCAAGGCTGCTGAGCCAGTAATCCGCCCAATCAGTAACAATATAGTCTGCAACGTTAAGCTAGTAATCTTACTAATAGGTACCTGGGATCCCACACAGCCAGTCCCAGCCTCACAATGCTTAGCTATCAGTTCTAAGATCTTGCTCGATCCCGCAGGAAACGTCCAGAAGTTGACTGGTTCCCCTCTCCTTGAGAGACCAGTTAGAAAGTAGATATCCTTGGTGGTGGGCACCAGTGATTGCCCCTCTACCATAAAAGCCTCTGCATCAAGGTTCCAGTAGTCAATCAAGGAATTCAGTAGCCTTGGTTGTGCGCACATAAATGGACATAGAAATAATTTTAATAAACCGCATTGCATTAACACGACCACGACATTCGGATCTGTTGCAACCAACTCACTGATTGCCTCATGCTCCCTTTCCCTCCACTAGACATACATCCTACCAACACAACAAGGTAAAGGAGGTTCAGTACTTGCTTTTGGTTTTATTTTCACTACAAAAGGGGGGTACATGTGGGATGTAGAGGCGAAAGTCACGTGTACATGTGGGAAGACTTTATTGTTCCTGAATGTACATGCGGCCTGTCCAGAGACAGCCCACGTGTACCTAGGGCCAACCTTTTTAAGGTCGACGCCCACCCAAAAAACAAACTAAAAACCGAAATTGAAATATTGAATAGCTAGATAAGGGAGTTTGTACTTACTTGGTCCAAGAAGAAGTTTGTTTCATCCATTGTAGCTCCCGGAATCAATGTTTTTGACAAAGGGGGTCTTTTGGCTAAAAAGTCAATTTCCAAATTAGCAATGGTGATAATGAGTTGCCAGCTTCTATTTATAGACTTTTTGGCCTCTTTTTGTCACTTTTTTGGCCTCCCTTATCAGTTTCTTTATACCAAAAACCATTT
>JZKD02S0478486.1:725224-745768 GCA_000966675.3 Picea glauca | reverse complement strand
AGTTTCCTCTCCAACCTAATCCAAGGCCCTAGTCCTAAACTAGTTTGTGAACCCTATAAACATAAAAGTCTGGTAGATTTTAAACTTAGCGTTAATTTTATGGATTTGTCTTATGTCAAGGGGTATTAGGGTGAAACTGATGATGTGTAAAAGACGAAAGAAAAAAATGAATGAAAAAGATGGAAACAAAACTTTTACTGAATGTAGAATTTCAACAACTTTTCAAAAAAAAGTTTTTTTTTTTTAACTTTTCTAAGATTTTGGATAGCAAACTCAAAAGAATTTCACTCGACTATGAGCTACTTATGATCTAAGTGAACTACAAAAACTTATGAAATAAAAGACTTTCCCTGGCTAATAATGCAGAAACACACTTTTCAACCAGTAAGAAAACGAAAAGAAAAAAACAAGGAAAAATACAAGAAAAACTACCAACAAGGAAAAAAACAAGAAAAACAATTATGGCCCAAATCGCAGATCACAAAGAATCAGGTCAAAAATCACACACTAGCAATTTTAAAAACAATGACTCTCACACTTGTCTAAAAACCTTAAAAACTTTTTATTTTTATTTTATGACAACTTTTTAACTGAGAAAAAGCAAGCTAAGGGTAAGATTAATCCTAGGCTATTGACTGCTCACAACAGAGTTTCAAACACCTAAGAGGAATAATTCTTATCAAAGGAAAGGATGACTGCCTTACCCTCAACAAAAAGTATCATGCACAAGCATGCAACTGTTACTCAAACAACACGTGTGTGAACGCACGTTGGATAGAGACAGAGGGCATGTACACGTGGGCTAACCTTGTACATGCCGCGTGTATATCTAAACTCTGAGAAAACATGAAAACAAACAGACCAAACCAGGAAGAGACCACTAATATTGATAACCAGGATCCCTTGAAGGCTTGGACACTCTTTCTAACAGAAAAACAACTAATGTAAGGAAAAAATGATAAAGTAACAACAATCTAAGATAGGACTGCTAGAAAAAAAGACTTCAGACAAAATTCTAGAAAACCCCCTGAGAACGTGTGATTTTGACAGGGAAGAGGATGACTACCCTTGAGGTTCTCTGAAATCTACATGCTACTGCTACCTCTACAGCTAGCGTTCACATGTGGGATGTAAGAGGGTAGGGTGTGGGTACATGCGTGCAGACCTTGTGTAGGCCACATGTACCTCTGTGGGTCTCGAAAAACAAAGTCAAGAAAAAGTCAAGGAAAGATGGTATGGAAAACCAGACTCCCTGCTAGCTCAGACCTTATAGAAATGAAAAGAAAAGACAGGCAAGAAAAACTAGTCTTTAAACTACCTAAAAACTAAATAAAATTTCAGGAACCCTAGAGAGTCTCCCGAGTATGGTCGCCAATTCTGTTGTTGGGGAAAAACACCCTACAGACTAGCAAATCGAGTTCAGACTTTGCATGCAGATATGACTGAATAGAAATTACTTTCTACCTTCATCCCTAGATTTAAATCCCCTTTTCTTAGTAAATGCATGGAAAGATCAACCTACCTCGTTCCCAGCGTTTGATGTCAATCCTCCATTGTGCTTGATTACTTTTTCGGAATACTCCTTCCAAAGCTGACCTGCATTCAAGACAAGCAATAACTATGCATGCATATTACTTATATACTAATAGGTTAGAAATCCAAACATATACTGATCAAACTATAAACAGTTTAATGAATTGGGACGGGAAAAACATTTTCTTTATTACTTTGAATGAGTCAACTTACAAAATTTGAGACTGGCCGCTGCTCCTTGAACTTGATCCTGGGCTCCTCTTCTTCTGTCCTTCAACTACTTTGCTTTGAATCTCCTTTGGCATAACGAAAGGCTAAAGAGTTGGGACAATGGGAATGCGTAAATGGTTATAGTTTCTTTGATATATTTTTCCTCTTCCAAATGGGACCCCTACCCCTTCTTTTATAGGCTAGAAGGAGATAGGTATTTGGACGAACCCTCGGCCATGCATGGCCTGGAATTTCAGTTAACTCACCGATATATTTTTGTTCCATCAACAACTTTCCTTTTTTCATGCTTTTGTCTGTCCACGCAGGTTGTTTTGGGTCAGCCAGCGTGTACACGTGTGCAGTAATGGATTAGGGTGCATGGGCCATTATAAAAGAGGATTTTTAAAGAGTTGTTTAGCAGTGCTTTGGCAAATAAGGGATATGAGTTGGCCTGATGCCAGGTAAGCATGTGTGGTGCAATTAAGGGTTATAACAACAAGGAAGAGGTATCATGGACAACTTAGAAAGAGGAAAAAGACACCAATAGATTCCTTGGAGCACCTCACGGGAAAGAAGGACAAACATGTTGGTGAAGCCCTAAAAATGTAGGTCAAGTTAATATAGGGTTTTAGATACCTAGGGTTTCAGAATTTTAGGGTTTTGAAACCTAGGTTTCAGCCTAAGGTTGTCTGAGAGTCATTGTAATGTATAAATAAAGGTCAAAAGGACCTAGGTGGGGTTAGAGAATGTAATGAGCAATTATTGTTGTTAAGAGAGAAAAGTATTCTTTTGAGAGAGAGTCTGTGTTGTAAGACCTTCATCTGGGTGTGAAGATCAATCCTGTAGCTGGGTGCGCAGATAGAGGAGAGAAAGAGAGAGAGAAGGAGAGAGATATGCAATCTAAGAGTGCAGATAGAACTGTATGTTTTTCTATAATATCAAGAAAAAAAGTTATATGGACGTAACTCTAGGAAGAGGGTGAACCACGTAAATCTTGTTGTGGTGTGTGAATGATGTTGTATTCTTCTACTTTCTGTTACTCTGTTATTGCATCATTGTGTTAGATTTGACACTCTGTGAAGTAGGGTTGAGTTGGTAAACGATAACTAGATTGTTGTGTATTATTGTGTTGAATCCACTTTGCATTTCCTCTGGTTGTAGATACTTGTGTCCTGCAACCCCCTATTGCTACTTTGGGTGAGACTGCATCTACTTCATAGGTGTTGCCAAAAGAGCCAGTAGTTAGAGCTTGTTGGTGCGCTGTTAGAGATGAACCCTGGGTCTTTCCCCATGCCAACAAATGGTTCCATTGCCGGGACCAGGATCTTCTTGAGGGAATGTCAAGGTGGTTTCCATCGAAGATAGAGATTCATAAGTGGATAGAAGACCAAGAAAAGGAATCCGCAAAAGACAAGAATAACAACCCTAATATTAGTACATAGGATTGGTTGGGAAGGTATATCTTTACCGATATACATAAGATTTTCTTTGTAGGAATTCATAAGGATCTATACGAGTGGCTAGCCAAATTAGCAGATACCCAGTTTGAAATTAGACTCAGACCACCTGTGGTTTGGACGTCGACATTGATCAAGAAGGTCAAGAGAGTTGATAATGTCATGTCAAGAGAAATCGATCACTAGTTTGATAGTACCATTGGAGGGTACATTACTGAGTTTTCTATTCATAGAGTAGAATCATATAGCCAAGTAGAGAGATATTTCTTTAAGGGACCTAGAGGAAAATTTTTACATTTTCTAAAGTTGAAGATCAAGATGTTATTGCATGAGAATAACATCTTGAAGATACAATAATCGATTGGACTAAAGAAATAATGTTCAAGAACTCGGAAAGAGATAGTGAAACAGAGGTTGGACACACACAAAGTGGGATATAATTTAGAGAAGTTCCTCTGGTGAACTTGTTTGAGAAGAATCATGAACCACCAACACAGGAATAAGGGTTCTACAGTGTAGAAGAAGAAGAGTTACTGAACGAGAAAAAATTCAGAGTCTACTAGGGAAGAAGAAGGGAATCCTAAAGAACATCATCGAGAAGAGTCGGAAATTTCAAGAACTACGCAGACTGTTGAAGTAAGTGCTATTACTCCTATTGTTGTCTTAGCAACATTAAGTAACCAGAGTAGCCTAAGTTATTAGAGTACTCAGAGCACTGGTACAAGTGGTTCAGTGCATACTCAGTCAAGAACCCTAGGAAGATCTATGGAAGATGAGATAAGGTTACCCATTTTTAGGGGATATGGATCTAAAGATCTTGATCAACATTGGTTCTTATGTGAAGTTGTATGGAGTATTAAGAATGTCACTGACAAAGATATTAAGAGACCTCAGTTTAGTACTACTCAGAGAGACCATGTACTGAGTGGTACATGAAATTTTTCCAAGGACTTGTACAGCCTAAGCCGCTAAATGACATTAAGACTGCATTGATTTCCGAATTCAAGAAACCCAAGTCACGGTGCATTACAGAGCTAAAAGAAATCAAGAAAAGAGTAGGTGAACCTGTTTGGGAGTTTGATCAAAGGTTTAATACCCTGACAGGTCATTTGAGTTTTCAGATTCCAGACGAACAAAATAAAGAATGGTTCATTGTTTCCCTCTTACCACACATCAGAGTCCCTCTGATGCAATAGAGGATCGCTTTGCAAGATGAGGCATTGGATATCGCCATTGAAATAGAATCAAACCCTATAGGATATTCCAACTCAGGTATGAGTCAAATTTTGAGTCAACTAACTAGCTTATCACTACAGGTCGAAGATATGAAGAAGGATAAGGGAAAAGATAAAAGAGAAGATATTTTTTGTATCAAATGCAAAGAAGATGGCCATGAAAAGGATCATTGTCCTCTATTTCATGAGTACTTGGATTCAGGAGCTCCAATCCCTTTGAAGCAGGTCACTCTACCTTGGTGCGAAGTATGTAGAAATCAACGTCACCATGGTGAATATTATTAAATGCAAAAATATGTCCAGACACTTACCAACCTTTACTGCACATTCTGTAAATTTGTGAGGCATGATGAGAAATATTGCAGGGCTTATGACCTCTTGCATGAAATATCAAGAGACACATATAGAATTCAAGGTGAAGTACAACAAGAAGGAAATACTACGTTGTTTAACTCCCTAGGAAGAGGAAAATTCAACACTCAGAGTGGATTTAGAGGAAGAGGAGGAGGAGGAGGAGGTATGGTTCAAGGTCAAGGTTAGATCATTTGTTATAACTGAGCATAGCCAAGACATTTGGAAAGGGACTGTCAGAACCCTTGTACCACTTGCAGCTACTGCAACTCATTTGAACATGTTATTGAAGATTGTCTCGTGCTGTTAGACAAACTTCAGGAGAGATGAGGAGGAAACCCAAAAGTACAATTAATCTCAGCAGAACCTCATAGAGTGGATCCTATAGTCGTTGTTATCACTAGAGGAGGAAATGCTATAGGAGAAGGCAGGATGACTCCAGCAAAGACTACAAATGAATCAGGGGTCAGAAGAATTGCAGAGAAGACACCAGAGTTTGATCCGAGGACAAAAAAGAAGATATGTGAAGAGGCAAGAAGAGAATTTGGAGGAGATTAGGTTTCTTCCTCAAAGCCACAACCACAAGTGAGAGAATGTGGGATGCCTCTGGCATTCGATTAGTCTGCATCACTGGGAGAAGGAAAAGAGGTAAGCAAGCTTGTCAGTTTCTTGTATACGTTCATTGATTTGATTAAGGATGAAAGAGCCATACAAGAACTACAACACTTGATCTGACAATATGCACCAGGGAAGGTAGACCCTTTGCTAAATAAAGTACATCAAGTATCCAAAAAGAGAAGTCCAAATAAGGAACTACACCTTAATGCTCAGATTGGAGATTATGGTATAGATTATGTGGTCCTCAACTTAGGATCATAAGTCAATGTTATGATGAAGCAGACCTGGGCTGTGATGGGAAAACCTAAGTTAATTTATTCCCTTATCAGGCTTAGGATGGCTAATCAGCAGGTAGTAATCCCCTTTGGGATATTTGAGCATGTCTTTGTGGAAATCGATGGGGTAAGAAAATTTGTGGACTTCAAGGTGATTGAGATAGTTGATGATAGTTGTCCTTATCCTGCGCTATTAGGATTTGATTGGGATTTCAAAAATTCCTCTATTGTTGACTTAAAGAAAAGAAGAATGATATTTTAAGGTGATGGCCTTAGGGTCATTTCACCTCTGGATCCCGATGAAGGTCGAAGATACACATAACCCGTCAGAGAATAAGGCCACACATATGAGATAGAGAATATATAGAAATTGACAGTGAGACATCATGATTACATTAACCCTACAACATATGGGAATTTAAGATGGTGAAGTGACAATGCATTCTCATCGGACTCAGAAGAAGCACTGGAGAATTGGTAGAACAAAATGTATGAAGTCTTTACATGGAGGTGTGCTAGATTGACCAGTGAAGTTCATTGGATTGGAAAAGAAGTAATAAATATACCCAAATTTGATGGTTTAAATCATTTAGAAACATTCTTGTCATATTTTGAAGAAATTGTACCAGTGTAACATAGATTGTTGGCACTGGATGAGGCTTTGAAAGTAACTCCATCAAGATGGTTGGGGACACATAAAAGGAACATCGTGTACTGGATGCAATGTTACACTCTGATGGCAGTGAGCTTTTCAAAACAAGTAGAAGGATGCAAATTTCGATACACAGGTCAAAGTTGTCTAAAGGACCATGTGCAAGGTTGTGAGGAGGCCTGGAGCAACATTCCTAAAGAACAGTGGGTGCATAAGTTCATCAATACTTTGGACATAACGCCTATCAATTGGTATCTTCAAGAAGAACTATGTCTCACCACTTCAGATTGGTACGAAACAAAAGGACAGAGAGATGTAGAAGGACCAGGAGTCGAAATACTTTTCATTGGACAACCGATCAAAATCAAGAAAGTTAATATTGGAACAGATCAAGCACCTAAGCTTGCTAATGTTGGATATTACTAGGATGATTCCACCATTGATAATATCACAAAAATACTGCATGAATATCAAGACTTGTTCCCAACCAAGTTCACTGATATGAAGGGCATTAAAGGGAACATGGGAGAGATGAAGATCCCCTTGAAGCCATATGCCAGGCCAGTTAAGCAGAGACCCTACAGATTGAATCCAAAATATAAGCAGAAGGTGAATATTGAACTAGACAGGATGTTGGAAGAAGGAATCATAGAACCTGTGGAAGAGTCAGAATGGATTAGCCCTATGGTGGTACAAGATAAAAAGATAGGAGAGATCATGATCTGTGTATATATTAGGAAGTTGAATGATGCATGTTTGCATGACCCATTCCCTACACCGTTTACAGACGAAGTGTTAGATAATGTAGGAGGTCAGGAAGTTTACTCCTTCACAGATGGATTTTCAGGTTATCAACAGATCAGGATTGCTAAGAAATATCGCCACAAGACCACATTTGCAACAGAATGGGGATCCTATTAGTACACAATGATTCCTTTTGGATTCAAGAATGCACCAACCATATTTTCTAGGGTGGTAGTCAAATCATTCAAGGAGTTTTTACATAAATATTTGGAAGCATATTTTGATGATTGGACTGTTTTTAGGCTATTAAAAAACCATATTGAATGTTTAAGACTAATGTTGGATAAGTGCAGGCAATGTCAAATTACCCTGAACCTGAAGAAGTGCATCTTATTTTCACCCTTTGGAGTGTTTCTAGGGAATATTGTGTGTAAGCAGGGGTTGTTGGTAGATCCATCCAAGATTTCTATTATTGTTGATCTACCCCCCTACTTCAATTAGACAGTTGCGCACTGCGCTGGGACATACTGGATACTACAGAAAGTTCATTAAGGTCTATGCACAGATTACAACACCTATGGACAAGTTATTAAATAAAGATTGTCAGTTTCAATGGATAGAAGAATGTCAGCAGAGCTTCGACACACTGAAACATAACATGGTTACTGTGCCTATTCTGGTTTTCCCAAATTGGAGCAAGGAATTTCTTGTGAATGTCGATGTTTCATCTATTGCACTAGAAGCAGTGTTAGCACAACTAGGAGCAGGAGATATTGACCATCTGTTAGCCTTTTCTAGAAGGAAGCTATATACAACTGAGATAAACTACACTACCACTGGGAGAGAAGGTTTAGCCATGGTGTACACGCTGAGTAGTTTCAACACTACTTGTTGGGAGGAAATTTTAAGATGTTCTTTGATCACTCTGCCTTCAAATACCTAGTCAACAAGCCAATGTTGGGGGGAAGGATATGCAGATGGTTACTGCTATTCCAGGAATATGATTTTGAAATAGTGGTCAAGCCAGGGAGAATGAACACGAGACTTGATCACTTGTCTAGGTTGGAGCATGGATAGGAACCTACTAGTTTGGAGGATACACTACCAGATGCATAGTTGTTGGCCATCATAAGGTTTGATGATCACTTCTCCGAGATATCCCAGTTCCTATCAACAGGAATTCCACCTCACGAATATACAATCATTTAGAAAAAATAGTTGGTAGTTTGCGCTACAGATTTTTCACTTATAGTTGGACAACTATACAAGATGGGACCTGATGAGATCTTGAGGATATGTGTTATGGAGGCAGAAATACCATTTATTCTAGAAGAATCACATCAATTCATTGCAGGAGGACACTACACAGGAAAGAAATAGCGCAGAAGATTCTTAGAGATGGCCTCTGGTGGCCTACTTTACATAAATATTCTAAGGAATATTATAAATTTTTTGATGTATGTCAGAGAGTTGGGAGACCTTCTAGAAGAGATGAGATGCCTTTAGCACTGAAACTGAACTTATAGGAATTTGAGAAATGGGCCATTGATTTCGTGGGACCTATTAACCCACCAGGAAAGCACACATGAGCTAGATACATCATCACTGCAACATAGCATTTGACCAGATGGGAAGAATAAAGAGAAGTGAAGGACTGTAGTGCAACTACAAATGCATGATTTATATTTGATGATATCATAACCAGGTTTGGATGCCCAAAGAACCTGATGAGATATCAAGGTAAACACTTTATTAATAAGACTATCGAAGCTTTGACTGAGGAATTTGAAGTCCACCATCAGAAGAGTACTCCCTACCATCCACAAGTCAATGGGATGGTCGAAGATTTCAACAAGATCTTGGAGACAACATTGACGAAGATTTGTAGTGTGAACAAGGATGACTGTTATTTGAGAGTACCAGCAGTGCTATGGTCCTATAGAACTAATTGCAAGAAGCTGAAAATGCAAAGTCCCTTTAAGTTTGTTTATGGTCTAGAAGGAGTTGTCCCTATGGAATATTTGGTTCCTAGTCTCATAATTGCAGCATTCACAGATATGGATGACATTGGCATTGTTCAAGAGAGGATTGTGTATTTGGTAGAACTAGAAGAAGACCTATTTATTGCAGGATTTCATCAGCAGGTAAAAAAGAAATGAGAAAATGCCTACCATGACAGACATATCAAGAAGAAATCCTTTAAGCAAGGAGATCTGGTATTGGTATATGACAACAAGTTCATGAAGCATCCAGGGAAGTTTGGAACACATTGGCTTCAGCCATTTGAGGTCATCTATGTCACAAAAGGAGGAGTTGCGCAGTTGAAGACATTGAATGGAGAGTGGAAGGAAGATTTAGTGAATGGGAGTCGATTGAAATTGTACTATGACAACCAAATACCTCGCAACTCTCCGTAAAATTAGAAGGAGACAATTCTAGGTACCAGGTGCAGTTGAAATTGGGTACCAGACACAGAAAAGACAGTTTGCACAGGGAAGAAAGGGACAGAGAAAAAAGAATAGGCTACCCCGTGCAGTCTGAAGTCAAAGTGAAACGGAAGGGTCAAACCTGAAGTACCTCGAGATGAGTCACATGTGAGTGTTGGGGGCCTATTGGCCCTTGGTTATGGAAGGTTGAAGCATGAAGTACAAACTGCATGGAAATCACATTGACTGAGATTGGGTCGAGGTGGTTAAAGAAGCAGAAAATAAGGAGAGAAGTAAGAGAAAGTGAGTTGTTGAATGAGAAGATTGGGAAGACACATCAACAAGGAAGAAGGATTGTTGACAACTTAGCAAGTGGAAAAAGCCACCAATAGATTCTTTGGAGAACCTGACGGGAATGAAGGACAGACAGGCTGGTGAAGCCCTGAAAACGCAATTCAAGTTGACCTAGGGTTTTAGATACCTAGGGTTTTGGCATTTTAGGGTTTTGACACCTAGGTTTGGGCCTAAGGTTGTCCGAGAGTCATTGCAATGTATAAAAAAAGGTCAAAAGGACCTGGGTGGGGTTAGAGAATGTAATGAGAATATATTATTGTTGAGAGAGAGAAGTATTATTTCCAGAGAGAGTATGTGTTGTAAGATATTTGAATGGGTGCAAATATCAACCTTGTAGGTGGGTGCACAAGGAGGGGAGAGAAAGAGAGAGAGAAGGAGAGAGATATGCAATATAAGAGCGCAGATAGAACTATATATTTTCCTATAATATCATGAAACATAGTTCTATGGACATATCCCTAGGAAGAGGGTGAACCACATAAATCTTGTTGTGGTGTGTGAATGATGTTGTGTTCTTTTGATTTCTATTACTCTGTTATTACATCATTGTGTTAGATCTAAGATATAGCTATGTGAAGTAGGGTTGAGTTGGTAAACAATAAATATATTGTTGTGTATTATTGTGTTGAATCCACTTTGCATTTCCTCTGGTTGTAGATACTTGTGTCCTTCAACCCCCTATTGCTACTTCGGGTGAGACTACATCTACTTCGCAGGTGTTGTCGAAAGGGTCAGTAGTTAGGGCTTGTTGCTGCACTATTAGAGTTGATTGCTGGGTGCCAACAACTGTTACAACCCACGTAGTTCCTTAACTGAGTGTGGATTACTGCCATCATATGTTCTATACTGAGCTTTGTTGTTTCCATCACCTTTTCTGGAATTGGATTAGGAGATGGATTGAAGAAGTAGGTTGTCATGCATGTGGTTTGAAGAGGTGGTTTGTCAGGACAGTGGATTGAAGAAGTAGTTTCCAGGTCTACAAGAAATTCTCTCCAAGAGAGAGGTTGTTAGGGAAGTGTTTTCCCAAAGGGATCCCAACTGCATCTATAGTTCTCGGAGAATTCATGTCCGACCTGTTGTTGAAGCCCTGGAAGGGAAGTGGGGCAACTGAAGGATTGTTGATAAGAGAAGGGGCACACTTCTTGGAGTGGGACATGAATGTGGGGAATGAGAGGTTGTAGGTTGTTAGTGTGAGCTAGACCTTGGAGAAAATCCTTCTTGATGACTTGTGTGACTTTGTTGTTTCCCTTGCCAAGCCTAGGAATCCCTTGCCCAGTGGAGTTTAGTCCCAACTTGGGGGTGACCCACTGCTAAGCATGATGAGCATCATGGTTTAAGGTTGGGAGAATCGTGGGAGGTCTACACACAGATGGTGGTCATCTATCGAAATATAAGTACTAAGTCTCTGTTGATTGTATGTTGTGCAACTGTACATGTGTTATAATTGATGGGAAATGCCTGGATATATCGCATATGTTGTATGTGTAGGCTAATTGTTATTTCTGCATTAATATGTGTATGGTTAGAATATGTCGTTTGTATGCATATATTGTTAGTATGTTTTTAATGATTAGTTATGCATGAATAATGGTATGAATAGAATGTTATAGATGTTATTTTTCATTAGATAGATATGCATGCATATAAATTCATAAATGGTATCAGAGCATAAAGGTTATTCGGTGGCATGTCCTAGCCTTTGGTTTAGGGTCAGGGATGTCACAAAATGGTATCAGAGCTAAGAGAGACATCCACGAAGTGGCATTGCCCGGCCTAATGGTGTCTGGGGATGTTACAAAATGGTATCAAAGCCATGGTTTCAACATTGATCCTAGATGGGCCATGTTAGTGGAATCTGAAGAAAACATTTCAAAAAATAATTGTTGTTGAAATGGAAAAAACTCAAGTTCATAGCCATGGTTTCTACCTGGAACCTGGATGGACCATGAACGAGAAATCTAGCATATAAAGTCTAGAGAATTGTGAGGTACAAAGTTCCAGAAGGGTGTTGAAAGAATACTTAGAATGTATTCAGAAACACAGGAGGTATAACAAGTTTAAGAAATGGACATAGGGAAATAAATCACAACATTCATGGTGTTGGTCTGTTAGATCTGGGTGAGAGCAAGATAAGCCATCAGATCAAGTGAAGATTAAGTCACGACTGTCAGATATCATTCAAGGGATTTCAACGATGGGGAGCCATTGCAGAGATCGAGAGGAAAATTAAAGCATGAGAAAGTTGAGACTCCACAATCCCTAAGGATCGTTGAACTTGCTAGATAAACATATCAATAGTGGATATCAATCCCACTATGAATGGACATCTTCACATTGCAGAGACCGGGAAGGAAATTAAAGCATGATAAAGTTTAGTTTACTCCTAGCTGTTGATCTTCACATTTCTTTAAAACATGACTATTGATCTTGCAAAGTGAGATAAGCGCCCAAAGGTTAAGACAAGGTCATAGATATCGGTCACATGTAGAGAAGACGGAGTGAGCTTCATGCATTTCCTATCCGTTGATCCAAGCAAGGAACATGTGTCGACAAGTTAGCTTTTTTGGGAATTCAACATTCGAGAGAATTGGAGTTTTTTGATGTGCAAACTCTCGAATTCTGAAGTTCATCCAGACTATTCATCAAAAGGGACATGTGTCAGAAGATAGGCTTGTTTGGGAATACTGCATTCAAGAGAAACAAGGTGGGAATAGAGTGGAAACTCTCGAAGTTGCAAAGCCCGAAGCTCTGAATTCTTGAAGTCCGGAGACAATCTAGTCATTTTTCGAAGGAGACATGTGTCAGAATATTGACTTGTTCAAGAATTCAGTGTTTGGGAGAAATGGTGTATGCTAAGGTGAAATATCCTGAAGCCCAAAGTCCCGAAGTGACGTGGCTTGCTGACATCACTAGGGATGACGTGAACATATGAGATGTGTGCCACGTGTTAGTGACTTAAGAATATTTGTAAGATAGAAATGAAGTTAGAATGTGACATATGTAACCCACTTGATTGGGCCACGTGTCAAATTTGTGTGTCCTACAATGTGGCGCTCTTGGTGGTGGCACAACATAGCTAAGTTTGGTGAAGAAGTTAGCTAGATTGGGCTCGCATAACTTTGATCATGATCTATCAAGATCAATGGTTGGGCGGCATTGTGGAGATCGAATCTGAATAACATATAATTCTACAGGGTGGTCCCTCAATCCAAACCATGGTTTCCCATAAGGGGTACGTGTCAACGTGGGGAAAATTACGGAACGATCAACGGGTTACTCCAAAACCTCCAACCCATGTCCCCACAAGTTGAAAAATTAAATTTTTATGTGACGTTGCAGTATTTATTAGTTCAAGAATGGAAACCATGGGCCCTAGTGGATGCATGGCACTAGATCTTAAAGTCTAGAGACTTGACACTTTAGAAGAAATGGTGCATGAAGGAATAGAAAGAAGAAATTTTCGTAGCTCCTATACACCGTATATTAGAGCAAGGAATGTGGACTATAAATCCACCATTATTCACACATTCTATAGTTTGTTGTTCTGTAATGTTGGTATGCATGGAAAAAGGGGAAAATCTCTGAAGCTATGGAGCTGAAGTTTCAAGTCTCTTGTTAAACGCCCAAATCATTAACACTAGGTCATACTCGTGGTCCCATGCGAATCAAGGGCAGAAGAAAAAGGGGCTAACACCTGAAAAATTATTGCAGAACATAGTGGGGCTTAGAGATAGAAGCCCAAAGGGTTCTTGACCGACCAAGACCCTCTGAAAATGCAATTTGATATTGCTTCCATTGAATCAAATCAGTTTATTTTGGAAAATTTTAAAGTCTATTAGCCTAACAAAAACATTTGGTTGACTGCACATTTTGCAGAATTAACGATTATCAGAACCGAACCAAATTTTCACATAGTTTAGAGAAATGGGGAGGCACATGATGCCTATAGTTCATAAAATGAAGTTGGAGGAATGGATTTCCATTTGGGAGTTGAAGGGACAAACCCAAATGGGAATGGAGAAGAAATAGATAAAGACGTGGGAATGATGAAAATCATTAAAAAGTTGTAGAAAGATGTCCAAACGCACTGAGTAGATAAAAAAAATATCATGAAGTGTAGGGAAATATAGGGAGAATTCAACATAAATTTGATGCAGAGCCTGGAAAGAATAGAAAAAAAATTGATAAGGAGAGTGGCTCAAGCAAATCAGAAAGTCACAGAAGAACAAAAAGTGATAAAATACATCGCCAACACTCTCTGAGGCATTCCAATAAGAGAGCGCACAAAAAATCAAGTCCATCCCATGTTAGGGAGCATAAGAGGTTTGGGGAGGATGAGCTATGAGGATAAATGAAAAAAATAAAACCTCCTACGTTTGATGGGGAGTACAAGAAGGATGAGGATGCAGAGACATGGTTGTTGGAAATGAGAAAGTATTTTCAATTCCATAATTATTATTCTCATGTAGAGGGAATATTTTCCATCTATCAACTCAAAGGTAAGGCATCCATGTGGTGGGATCAGCTGGTGCAGGTGCAACACATTGATGAGAAAAATTTTACTTGGAAGGAGTTCAAGAAGTATTTTGAAAAGAAATACTTGACTAAGAGGTACTATGACAAGAAAATGAAAGAGTTCTTTAAAATCAAGCTTGGGAGTATGACAATAGATGAATATGAAAGAATGTTTTTATAACTTCTGAAGTATGTCTCTTTCATCAAGGATGAGACAGCTAAGATTCAGGGGTACTTGAGTGGTTTTCTATCATCCATCAATGAAAAAATACAATATGATGATCCCAAAACATTGGAGGAGACCATAAGACGAGCTAAGTTCCTATATGATCAGCAAAAAGAAAGACTTACTTTCCAAAAATATTGGGAAGACTAGAATAAATTCAAGATGGAACATAGGAAGAAGGGAATTAAGCCACCATTCTTCAGAAATAATCCTCATGGGAAACCAAATTCTAGAGAACCCAAAATGATTGAGACAAGTGGTCAAAGGCCAAGGAAACCATCTACTCAATGTTGGGGTTGTAAAGGTGATCATATTTTTAGATATTGTCCTCACAGAAGTGACAAAGTGAGATTTGTCCACAATGTTCAGCGAGCTAAAAAAGTAGGGAACATGGGGAGAAGTGTACGCAGGATCTATGCAGCCCTGGACAACAAGAAAGCAGAGTATCAATCACATATTATTGAAGTGGAAGGTATGATAAACAACCAAACCATTACTATTTTAATTTATTCAGGAGCTATTCATAGTTATATAGATCCTAAGATGGTGGAAAGATTGCATTTGACAAGAAGAAAGAATGAAAAATCTTGGTTGGTGCAGTTGGCTACTGGAGCCAAACGAAAAGTCAATGTGATGGTTAAGTCATGTCTTATGGACATGAATGGACTGAGAAAAAGGGCATATTTCAACATCTTGCCTTTAGGTTCTTATGAATTCCTAATTGGTATGGATTGGTTATACCAACACCATGCCATATTAGACTATTGTAACAAGGAATTCACTTTCCTAGATGAGGAAGGAAATCAAAGAATAGTCCAAGGAATTTCTAGGGCAGTGACTATCAGATAAATTTCAGCAATGCAGCTGAAGAAATGCTACAGGAAAGGCTGTCAAATATTTGCAGCTCATATGGAAGATGCACCTAAGGATAAGGTGCCAAATTTGGAATATCATGCAGTCCTAGAATATTTTGAATATGTGTTCAAGGAGGTACCAGGATTACCCCCAAAGAGAGATATTTATTTCTCTATAAATTTAATGCCTAGAGAAGCTCCAGTGTCAAAGACTCCTTACAGAATGAGTACACCAAAGCTGAAGGAGTTGCAAATGCATATTGAATAACTTCTAGAGAAGGCGTATATATGCCCAAGTGTGTCACCTTGGGGTGCCCTAGTCTTGTTCATGAAAAATAAAGATGGTACATTGATATGCTGCATAGAATTTAGAAATTTGAATAAAGTAACTATAAAGAACAAGTATCCTCTACCAAGGATTGATAATATCTTTGATCAATTGAAGGATGCAAAGATATTTTCAAAGATAGATGTTAGGTCAGGATACCATCAGGTAAGGATAAAACAGGAATACATTAGAAAGACCACCTTCAAGACAAGGTATGGTCATTATGAGTTCATAGTGGTACCATTTGGCTTGTCAAATGCACCAGTTGTTTTCATGTCCTTAATGAATGGTGTTTTCTGGGAATATTTAGAAAAGTTTGTCATTGTCTTTTTGGGTGACATTCTTGTATATTCTAATTCATAAGAGGAGCATGAGCATAATTTGAGGATGGTTTTGCAAGTGCTAAGAGAACATCATATGTATGCCAAATTGAGAAAGTGCTCATTTTATCAAAATAAAATTCACTACTTGGGACATATCATATCTGAAGAAGGTATAGCAGTGGACCCTAAAAAGATTGAGGCCATTAAAGGGTGGACAATACCTAAGAGTGTGACAGAAGTAAGATGCTTCATGGGTATAGTTGGTTACTATAGAAGGTTCATTACAGGGTTTTTGAGAATATCTCACCCCATCACTTCCTTGCAAAGGAAGGGGAAAAAAGGTCAATGGATAGAAGAATGTGAAAGAAGCTTCCAACAATTGAAGCAAATGTTAGCCAATGCTTCAATTATGAGGACTGAAGATCCAAATGAATACTTCATTGTATGCACAGATGCATGTAAAGAAGGATTGGGTGGAGTCCTTAGTCAAAATGGGTTTGTTGTATGTTATGAATCAAGGAAGTTGAAGGAGCATGAAAGGCTCCATGCCACTCATGATTTGGACTTGGAATCCATAGTGCACACTTTGAATAAGTGGAGGCACTACCTCATGGGAAAGAGGTTTGAGATGAGGACAGACCATAATGGTTTGAAGTATTTGTTTGATCAACCAACTCTAAATTCCAGGAAAATAAGATGGTTAGAGTTTCTAAGTGAATATGACTTTGATATAAAGCATATCAAGGGGAAAGAGAAAAAAGTAGCCGATGCACTCAATAGAAGAGTGAATGATTTGCATGCTACAACCATTAGCTCATACCAATAAGATTTGAAAGACAGAATTGTGGAGGCTACAAAATCACATTTGCAATACATGGAATTGGTAACAAAATTGCAGCAAGGTAAAATGCAGCAAAAAGTTGAGGATTATGAATTAGAAATTGAAGGAATCCTCATGTATATAAACAGAGTTTATGTACCCAACTCTTCTGAGTTGAGGAGTGTGATTTTAAAATAAATGCAAAATGTATCTTATGCAAGACACCCAAGATATCATAAAACAATTCTAGCAATCAAAAGCCAATATTATTGGCCAAGCATGAAGAGGGAGATTGTTGATTTTATTACCAAATGTTTGGAATGTCAAAGGGTAAGGGATGAGCATAGACACCCAACTAGTTTACTGCAACCATTACCCATTATTGAGTGGAAATGGGAAGTTGTAACAACGGATTTCATCATGGGATTTCCTAGAACAAGCAAGCAGCATGATGAAATCATGATGGTGGTGGACAAGCTTACTAAAACTGCCCATTTCATTCCTATGAAGACTACTCATAAGAAACTACTGTTGTTGATATTTTTATGAGGGAAGTAGCACACTTGCATGGCATACCCAAGAAAATTGTCTTCGACAGAGACCCAAAGTTTACCTCAAAGTTTTGGAAGGGTTTATTCAAGTGGTTTGGAACAAGTCTGAACTTCAGTACAACATATCATCCTGATTCGGATGGGAAAATAGAAAGGGTGAACCAAGTGATAGAGAACATGCTAAGGATGTATGTGATGGAAAAACCATCTAAATGGGAAGATTATCTACACTTAGTAGAATTTGCCTACAACAATGAGTATCAAGGATCACTGAAGGTGAGCCCATTTGAAGCACTTTATGGCAGAAAGTGCACCACCCAAGTAAGTTGTGACAACCCAGCTGATAGGGAAGTGGTTGGGCTAGAGTTTCTCAAGGAAATGGAAGAACAAATGTTGAAGATTAAGAATAATTTATGTTGATAAGAAAAAAACTCACAGGGAATTTAAAGTAGGGGATCATGGATGATTTTAGGGGCTAAATTTCGCTCATGGGATAATTTTCCATGGTTTTTCCCAAAAAATGATTCTCTATTTTAAAAATGATTAGCCCGAATTCTATAGGAAAAATTATTTTACCTTAAAAATTGCCAAAATTTTATACAAACTAAATTAAAGCCTTAGAAATTTGAATATTTTTACAAAAATATCGTCAAACATTTAATAGTTGACATATGAAGGATTAGTAATATTCGCCAAGGTTTCTACATTTTAAAATAATTTTCCATCCTTAAAATCATCTCTGTAGGGGATCATGTATTCCTGAGAGTGAAGGCCAACATAATCTCTTTCAAGCTGGGAAATTGTTCAAAGTTGGCAACTCGATATTGTGGGTTGTTTGAAATCCTGGAGAGGATTGGTCTAGTAGCATATAGGATTGCATTTCCTACATGCATGTCTATACATAATGTATTTCATGTGTCATTACTTAAGAAATATGTACTTGATGCTAATCATGTTATTGATTGGAATGTGATTCAGGTGGAGAAGGAAAGTGCTTTTCAGGTGCATCCGGTGCATGTATTGGACATAAAAAGAAAGAAACTCTGGAATCGAGCCATATGGATTGTAAAAGTTCAGTGGACCTGGTACGGTCCTAAGGACGCAACATGGGAGCATGAAGATGCTATGTGGGTAGAATACCCACATCTTTTTGAATATTTTGGAAATATTGTTGTTGTTGTGTAAGTACGTTGCACCAAGTATAGTGAAAAAATAAGGGGAGGGGAACACCCCAGGGCCGAGACCCTGTTGAATTGTAATTATGTTTATAGGTTGGTGAGCCAAGTGTTTATAAGATGAAGAATTATATGTTTATTAGGACAGAGAGCCTATATGACTAAGGCCATGAGCCTGATTTGTGTATATGTAAATGCACATATCATTAATAAAATTACATTGATGCATGTAGACCAACCATGAAGAAAGAGTTATGGGGGACTAAGATCCACTAGGTAGGGTAAGGGAGGGGGATAAGTGTCTAGGCCTAGGGGCTAAGCTAGAGGGATTACCTATAAAGGAATAATATTTCTATTATTATTTCCTAAAGGCTAAGGTGGACATGATCAGTGTTGTCCTAAGTTTCTGGGAAAGGGAACGAGTTCTAAGTGGAACTCATGTGGCTTCAGAAATACATGTGTCAACCTAGGCACATGCAGTTTATAACTGGGAAATCCATCTCGTTGGGGGTTTCTCCTGGCCATTCTCGCTACCCTCGCTTGCTCGCAAGTCTACCACCCTACCCGATTCACTAGGGATTCACACATTGAACTCATTCTCCATCATCATCACCCATGTATCTAGAATGCACCTTTGGAATCCTGCAATCGTACTTGAATTATCATGTGTGTGTATCTCTTGTGAATCCCGATGCACCCTATACCTTTCCTAAGCCGTACTATGCCTTAACAATTTTTTGTTACAACCCACACAGTTATTTGACTGAGCATGTCTTGCTGACATCATTTGTTCTATACTGGGCTTTGTTGTTTCCATCACCTTTTCTAGAATTGGCTTAGGAACTAGATTGAAGAAGCAGTTTGTTAGTCCTGTGATTTGAAGAGGTAGGTTGTCAGGCCCATGGATTGAAGAAGCAGGTTGTCAAGCTTGCAAGAAACTCTCTCCGGGTGAGAGAGGTTGCTGGGGAAGTGTTTTCCCAGAGGGATCCCAACTTCATCTATAGTGCTCGGAGAATTCCTTTTCGACTTGTTGGTGAATCCCTGGAAGGGAAGTGGGGAAGACAAAATAATGTTGAGAAAAGAAGGGGCACACTTCCTTGGGTGGGACAGGCATGTGGGGAATGAGAGGTTTTAGGATGTTAGTGTGAGCTGGCCCTGGGAGAAAATCCTTCCTGTTGACCTGTGTGACTTTCTTGTTTCCCTTTCCAAGACTAGGAATCCCTTTCCCGGTGGAGTTTAGTCCCAGCTCAGGGGTGACCCACTACTAAAAATGATGAAAAGTATGGTCTAAGGCTGGGAGGTTCGTGGTAGGTCTGCACACAATTGGTAGTCATCTATTGAAAGATAAGTACTAAGTCTTTGTTCATTGTATGTTGTGCAATTGTACATGTGTTATAATTGATGAGAAATGCATGGATATATCGTATATGTCGTATGTGTAGGCTTATTGTTATTTTTGCATTAATCTATGTATGGTTAGAATATGTCATCTATATGCATATATTGCTAGTATGTTTTTAATGATTATTTACGCATGAATAATGGTATGAAAAAAATTCTATAGATATCATTTTGCATTATATAGATATGCATGCATATAAATTCATAAATGGTATCAAAGCATAAAGGTTATTCGGTGGCATGGCCTGGAATGTTGTTTTAGGGCTGGGGATATCACGAAATGGTATCAGAGATAAGAGAGACATCCATGAAGTGGCGTTGCCCAGCCTGATGGTGGCTGGGGATATTACATCTCTCCTCCATCACCTCCCTCTCCTCACCCAAATAACAGGGGTTTCAACTCCCAAATGTTGAATTCAAAGTGATTTGGGCACCCATGTCTGAATGTCCATTTTTCCATACTTCAACAATTTCTTAATTTTTCCCTCACCTCCTC
>JZKD02S0478486.1:689218-705216 GCA_000966675.3 Picea glauca | reverse complement strand
TTTAGTATCCTCCACCCAACTCGAAGGTCGAGCCATGAGGACATGGGCCCGAATCTCATCCTTGAGGACACTGATAAAACACTCTCGAAAGAAAGCATCAGTCATGCCCTCTGTTGGCACATAAATAGATCATCAATTTGCAGTACTATCCATCTGCTAAACAAACTGCAAACATTTTCACCGAGACATTTACTGAGTAGAAGTTCTGCCTTTTTTGCAATTATCTTGGAGTGAAGGACACATTTTCTTGGCAATTGCCTTTGTACCTTCTTAATTTTCTATTCATTTTACTTTTGGGGGGGGGCGGGGGGGGGGGCGGGGGGTCCCATGATGTTTTCCCTCTTTCATATATATTTTTAGTGTTTTATTCTTATATGCATTCTACAATGTGTACCTAACATGGGCTTGGTTGTCAGGACCCATTCATCATGTACGCCTAGTATTTATTTTCCTAGGTTGACTAGTCTATGTCGAGGGTGCCCCTAGTTAGAGATATTTTCCCCTAGATGAGAATATTCTCCACTAGATGATGGTGCCACATCCCCTTTAGTCTTGATCTAGTTACACCTCAATTATACTAGTGAAGTGGATTCTTACATTGAAACCTTGGTATTATCACCAACTATTGCATGCATACCTCGGTATCATCACCATGAGGGAACACTTGCTTTGGAATCATCACAAAGAAGGTGCCACACATGTGCATGCATTATTCTCTCCTCACACCACTAGTGATTATTTAGTTAAATGATGATCTCATGGTCATTTAACTACGACTAGGTGGTAGTTCACTCCAGAGTATTTTAGTGAGTGTATATATATATTTAGATCACTACTATGGTGAATTGGTTTGCTCATTTAGATTATATCATGTGAATTTTTACCTTTACTCATCCAATTAATGCAATTCTTTCATTCCACTATCTTCTCTTCTCTCTCGCAAGCTTTGTGTGCTCATTTTTGACTAGCTAGGTTCGTTGTGAAAACTTCACAGCTTGTCCATGGCCCTGAGGAAAATCTGGGAGATTTATAAACAATTCAAATATTCAATGAAAAAGGTGAGTAACAACACCCAATAATGGAGTAATTGAAACAATAATGACAATATCTAATTAAAATCTTTTAGTTTAATCTCTTATTAAGATCTATTAAATGTCTCAAACTTTCATTGAAATAATAATAATAATTAAGATAGTTCAATTTATCAGGGTTTACATTGATTAGAATAGAGTTATGGTGTAGCAAAAACAATTGATTTTTTTTTTACAAGATAATATAGCTTGGAACATCCCTTATTATTGTAGGGTGAGGATTTGACATGTGTTAAATATGGGAATATATTAATGGAAATGATGGGACTATTATGGAGAATGTAACCTATAGAAAACATGAGCATGCTATGAATGTTGTGGAGCTTCCTTGGTGAAATTTGTTATAAGAATGATGTCTCTAGAGAAATTATATGTTTATATGTAACTACTTACAATAAAGAATGTTATTGTAAAATGGAACCATAACAACTTTACTTAGCGGTGACCAATAATTCATGCTTCCTTGTTTCAAGGAACCTAATGTAAAATGCATATTATAAATCAAGAAAGGTAATTTATGTTGATGAGAACTAATATATATCATGAACTTAAACATTCTTATGAGTAGGAACCTTGAATGATAAACATTTTGGGCAATTTCTAGGAATTATATGTAAACCTAGTGCATGGAAATCTATGAAAGATTGATGGTGATAATGGAAACCACCAAAATATCATGAATACTTAAGGTTAATACATAAGAATTGTTATATTGAATATAATAATATGCTCCTCTAAAACATCAATTAGTAAGTTAAGTGAACTACGTAATAATAAATAACTACCTTGATAACAAGAATAGGAATATTTCAGCTAGTATAAATGAATGATAGCTAAATACCTTCTCCTTATAATATTGGGGACATGAATTTAAGATCTTGGAATGGGTTACGAGGGATAGAAAAATTTAATTAGAATGGATGGTATCAATTTCATTATGAAATTATTTATGTGGTCTTAATGGATATGATTGGCTCTCGTTAATGAATACTTGAGGGTGAACTCAAACCTATTATTCACTGGATCATGGATTTCTCTTATATTTTTCTCTTACCCGATGTGACCGATAAATTGAAAAATGAATGTTGGATTTGATGAAAGAACTTGTGACCTGTTAATGAGAGTATCATCAATTTACTCTGATGTGCTAATTAAATTGAACTTTTGTGATTGGAGTAATCATACTCATGATTGTGTACTGAGATAGAAAATTATTCCTTTGTAAGAATGCAAAATATTAAGAGAAAAATAAACACATTATAGCATGATGACTAAATTGAGGTAGTTGAAAAGTGAGTTAATACAACAAAGTATGTTGGCTATTGATAACATAGATAAAACACAAAAAAATTAGAGAAAAGTAAAACACATTCACACCATCCACAAATAAACACAAGATATTACCAAGGAAACCCAATATGGGAGAAAACCCATCTAGAAGGTGGGGTTGCTCTGCTCTCTTTTCTTTGGTAAAGAAATGATGTAAGTACAAAGAAAGAGGCACTCTCTGTGGAGTATCCTTTGACATGTGGCCTATATAGATACTACATCATATCTCCTCCTCTATCATGCTCACAGAATACCACTCTCATATGTTTTTCTCAGCTATGGAATAATATGCAATGCAAAAGAATGGAACCCTTCTCCTTTTAGTGGCCCAATATTTAACATAACCTGATAGTCATATAGGGATAGGTTTTTGACTTTGTCAACCTTCAATTTTGATAAGGTTTTGGACCTTCTAGAATGTTGTTAGAAAGTACACTACTTGGGTAGCTCCACATGTCTAAGTAATGGAGGTTGGCATAGTTGTTGATTAATTGGGTTGTTTTTCATTGATTTCAACCCTTGAAGAAAGTCCAGTAGAGAATTTTGATAGCACAAAGGTTTGGGTAATGGACCCAATTTTGTTTGATGGATAATGGTATGTGTTTTGATATATTTTTAGGTAATACTATTCTCTATGGATAATACAGGTCATGCCATTTCCGATGGTATGTGGAATGTCACATATCTCCTCACAGTTAGAGATTTATGGCCATGTGAAGTTGGAGAACCCTCATGAGTCATCTAGAAGCCCCAAAAGGTCAAAGTAGTCAAAGTGGTTGCAAAGAAGAAATTATTTAAATAATAAAGTGAAGTGATGAGTGTACTATAATTCAAAGTGTATCTAAAATAAATTATTTATATAAAAAGTTAATGGATAACTTACTAATTGTGGAAAGTGGTTAAGTTAAGTGGACAAGTGGTTAGAAGTGGGTTAGCCCTAAAATAAGGAAAGTGGATTAAGATGGTTAGAAAGTAACCCCTTGAGGAAGCTACATGAAAGTATAAATAACAAGCAAAGGTCTCTCATTTAATTACACTTGAGCACATTGAATATCTATTCTTGTGTAAGGATTATTGCAAGTACTCATTGATATATCTCAAGTTGCGAAAGTCTGAGGTAGCATGAAGGGTTGACGGTGAAAGTTTCATAATTATAGAGAATACTAAAAAAAAACCCTAAGTTTTGAGGTGTACGTGGGCTAACAATACAACATGATGCATACATATGTGGGATACCAGTACAATAGGGTGCGTACATACACCAACTGTCAGTATAACAGGATGCACATGTGAGGTAAAGCCATGGAAATATGAGCAGATGAAGAATCTGAGGTTTTATATTCTGAGAACAAGCTCCCAGGAAGGTATGCAGTGATTATATACATCAGATCTATCCATTGGTTCAAAAGGTATGTCTTGTTTCTATGAATATTTGGATTTTGATGTATGCATGAGAAATGGTTATGGAGATTTGAGGATTCTCCCTAGAGAGACTAGTGGCTGCATGAGATCTTTTGTATAAGTCAAATCTATAGAAATACAGTGTTTGTATAATCAATATTTATCATTAAGATTTATTGTTAGAGTTCAAGCACATATTGTATTTATTGGCATATGGTTAATGGTTTTTGTGGTAGATGGTTAAGAGCTTGTATTTGTGAAGTGGTTGATGTATTGAGAGGCTGAATATTAGAAAGGGTTTGATGTCTAGATCATGTGGGGTGATTATACTTGTTTATGAATACACACACTTTTATGGAACATGACTAGAGATATATAGATTCTTTGTGTAAAGCCTATGTTTGAGGATGCATGCATAGGGTACAGTTACAGTCTGGATATAGTGAGAGGTTGCAGATCTATGTGAAAGAAGTTGCAAAGGGTTAGAAGTTTTCAGAAGAAATAAAACCCTAGTTTTTATAAGGCATACGCAGGCTGCATAACATATAGGTCACGTACATACATGGGATTCATAATAGATAAGGCACATACATACACATTTTGCAGAACTACAGATCACATATCTATTGTATTTGTTTGATACATGCTCAAATCATGTACAAGTTGATTGTAGGGAAACGGCATAGGATGGTTGCAAGTCAATGGTACAGGTTGGTACAATTTTACAGTGGTATATCTCACAGTGATAGTGTGATAGTGGCTACATCATTCTACTTCTACATTAGGGAAATTGGATGGGGAAAGGATAGGTGGATGTATCCACCTTCTGGTTATAGATGGAGAACATAGGGGGTTGTAGCCTCCTCCTGGTTCTAGCTAGAGAATTGGGCAGTTGGAGCTTCCCTCAGGTTGTAGCCTGAGAAACTAGGGGGTTGGAGCCTCCTTCTAGTTGCAGCTGGAAAACAAAGGAATTTGGTGCTTCCAATGAATGTAATTCTCAAAGACATATAAGAAAAATCATTCTGTAGTTTTCTTCCTCTTTTGGTTTCCACGTAAAAACATTGGTGTACTGTGTATGTGTATGATTTCTCATTTATTTATTGTTTATTTACTCTGCAACTATTGGATGATAATGCTACATTGATATAACACTTGCATTTTATGGTTAAAAAGGTTTAAATTTCTCTATTACTGATTCACCCCCCTCTCAGTAATCCAACAATTGGTATCAAAGCAGGTTCCTTTAGGAATCAGTTTAACCACTGAAAGGTAGATCATGGAGAGCAACAACCTGTATAAAAATGGAATACCACAGTTTGATTGACAGAAGTATGCATTCTGGAGAAAAAGGATGAAAACATAAATACATGCACATGGATTTGAAATTTGGAAATCTATAGTATATGGATACAAAGAACGAGCAATTCCTCCAACAAGTTAAAGAGCAATAAAACTCAGTCAAAATAATTCCAAGGCCACAAATTCACTTTTGAATGGTCTTGGTGAATTGGTATACACCAAAGTTATACATTGTAAATCCTATAAAGAGATGTGGGACAAGCTTCAAAATATTTATGAAGGAGATTCAAAAGTCAAAGAAACAAAGCTTCATACTTGTAGAGGTCAGTTTGAACAACTAAAGATGAAGGAAGATGAGAATATTGCATATTACTTCTTACAAGTCGATGAAACAGTCAATGCAATCATAGGATTGGGAGAAGAACTTAAAGAATCCATAATTGGGGAAAAGGTACTAATATCTATTCCTATGAGATTTGATCCTAAGATACCAGCACTAGAAGAAAGAGAAGATCTAGACTCAATAAGCATGGACGAACTACATGGAATATTCACAGCATATGAAATGAGAACTGAACAGTAAAATCCATATATAAGAGAAGCAACTTTCAAAGCATGCAAAAGATCAAATACAAAGGGAAAGCAAAAGGAAAGGAACATATCAACAACAGTGAATTCTCAGAAGATGATGAAGAAGTGACCAACTTTGTCATAAGATTGAACAAGGGAACCAATGACATATATAAAGTTAAAAGTCCATTGGTTTGTTTTAATTGCGATGGTATTGGTCATTTTGATAACAAATTTCCTCATAAGAAAAACAAGAGGAATGATGAAGATTACTCAAATAGAAAACAAGCATATAAAGGAAAAATAACCAAAAAGAAAGATTTCAAGAAAATCTTATGCACCAAAGAAGACATCTCCTCATTAGATGAATATGAAGTCAGTGAAAGTGAGACACAAAGAGTTCTCTTCATGGAAATAGAAGACACTGATAAACAGGACACCGAAGAAGAATATGAAGAGGCATAAGTTGACTATCGAGAAGAATTGTTGAGTATCATAGAACCTATAAGAAGAGAAAAGAAGAAAAACAAGAAGCTACAAGAAGAACTAGACAAGAAAGAAGACACTCAGGAACTAGAACAAATGATCATGAAATTAGAGTTTCAAATAGAAGAAGACAAACGAATTGAAGAAGCACTCAAAGAACAGTTAGAAGAAGGAGACAGGATTATTGGAAATTTGGAAGCAGATAGTGTCACATCGAGAAAGGATCTTCAAAAGAAAAATACGTAGAACAACTCAAGTTTTGGATGACATTATCAGTAGTCAAAAGCCTCATCATGACAAGTCTGGACTTGGATACAATCAGAAAGAAAAGGGATAAAGCTCCAAAACAAAAAAACAAGAAACATTTCCAAAATATATATGCAGAAACAATCAAAGGGGATAGGAAGACCTAGAAGGAATATTATAGGGACACTCCTCCACTGATAATATTCAGATTTCAGAATCAACAATCGAAATAGACAAAAAGGCCTCAAGAAGAAGAAGGATTCATGAGAGTAACTCCTTTCATAAGATATTCAAATCCCAGGTATCAACTTATATTTTTTGTTTTATGTTATGAATGCAATAATATTGGACATAAGGTTGTGAATTTCATATCTAACAATAGGAACATAAACAACTTTTAAATTCATACACAAAAGGGTTATCTAAGAAGGCCTAGTGAAACATAGAGAAGAAGTTACAACGAGTTTGAATCATTGAGCACTAAAGTGGAATGCTACAAATGTAACAAATTTGGAGACATGGACAAAGATTGTATAATGATAGTCCCTCCTAGAGAACCACAACAAAACAACAACAATGATAGACAGAAACCTCAGAAGAGAACATGGATAAGAAAGCAGAATCAGTATAGGAATGAATAATGCACACTCTCTCTACAATCCAAGTAGAAGAAACATGGTTGGTATGTAGACAGTGGCTTCTCAAAACAAATGAAAGGTGATAAAGATAGGCTTCTTACATTAAGAAAGGAAAGAGATGGATCAGTCTCCTTCAGAAATGATGATTCAACTAAAATCATTGGAAAAGGCATAGTCAGAATTGGAAACAAGAACACCACGGAAGAAAATGTTCTACTGGCAGAAGATATGAAACACAATCTTCTAAGTGTAAGTCAAATGTGTGAAAAAGGTCATAAAATTACTTTCTATTCACAGAAGTGTGAGATAAGAAAAGAAGGTTTAGGAAAATTAATTGCAACAACTGCAAGAACTTCAAGCAACATATATGTATTAAGTGAAATTGGAAATGAAAAGCGTTGTACAGGAAAGGAAGATGAAGGTTGGCTATCACACAGAAGAATGGGTCACATAAACTTTGATAACCTTTTCAAAGTCAGGAAAAAGGAAACAGTTAGAGAAATGCCCCAGATCACGAAACCAACCAACACTTTATGCAAGCATTGTCAACAAGGAAGGCAAACAAATACCAGTTTCAAATCAAAGGAATATTCAACAACAAGATCACTAGAAATTGTGCATGTTGATCTAGTTGGAACAACTATGACAAAGGGTTTAAAAGGTGAGAAATAATTTATGTTATTAATTGATGATTATACAAGAATGACTGTAGTTTGATTTCTCTGGAATAAGTCAAAAGATTTTGAAAACTTCAAGGTCTACAAGGAAATGGTTGAAAATGAAATGGATTAAAAAATCAAATGTTTGAGATCTGATAATGGAGGCGAGTTCACTTCAAAGGAATTTATGGAATTCTACAACAAGCATGGAATAAAAAGGCAATTCTATGTTTCTAAGACACCTTAACAGAATGGAGTTGTTGAAACAAATAAAATGACAGTATAGGAAATGGCTCGAACAATGTTAATGGATTCCAAATTGACAGATATTTTTTGGACACATGCAGTGCATACAACAGTTCACATTCAAAACATATTTATGCTCAGAAACAACAATGAAAAAAATCCCTATGAGCTATGGAAATGAAGACCAGCAAATGTGAAGCACTTCACAGTATTTGGAAGAAAATGTTACATCAAAAGAGAATATGAAAGAATGGGAATGTTTGACTCTTGTGTAGACAAATGAGTATTTGTTGTTTACTCAAGTACAAGGAAAGCATACAAGTTTTGCAATATGAGGTTGAACAAAGTTGTGGAAAGCATCAATGTAACAATTGATGAAACAGGGGGACGAGAATTAAAGGAAGAAGAAAATGAATCAATGGAACAACTTTACGAAGAAGAAGAAGAAGAAGAAGTAGAAGTAGAAGGGGAAGATAAAGAACATCAAACAAAAGTAGAAGAGAAAGTTCAATAAGTGCCTCTAAAGACACCTAGCAAATGAGTATAGAAGAATCATCATTCAGATCAAATTATCAGAAACAAGGATGCAGGAGTTGAGACTAGAAGAAGAATTTGTTCACCATAACAAATGCACCTAGCACTCTTATCTAGGTTTGAACAAATTTTTTTTGAATAAGCCAACAAGGATGAATTCTGGAATAAGACCATGGATGAAGAATTCGATTAAATAGAGAAGAATGACACTTGGGAATTGGTTCCAAGAATAAAGAATAAGAATGTGATTGGCACAGAGTGGGTTTTTAGAAATAAATTGAATGAAGATGGACATGTTACAATGAACAAAGCTATATTGGTATTTAAAGGATACACACAGGTTAAAGGAATCGACTTTGAAGAAAAAATTTCACTAGTTTCTAGAATGGAAGTAATCTGATTGCTCTTATCTTATGCATGCTCCAAGAATATTAAAGTGTATTAGATGGACGTGAAATCAGTTTTTCTGAATGGAGAACTTGAAGAAGAAGTCTATATTGAACAACTAGAAGGATTTCAATTGTCAGAGAACGCAGATTATGTGTGTAAATTGAAGAAGGCCTTGTATGGTCTAAAACAAGCTCCTAGAGCATGGTCCTATAGACTAGATAAATATCTACATAAGGCAGGGTTCAGAAAAGGAAGTGTAGAAAACAACTTCTATATCAAGGTAACTCAAGATAGTATTTTATTAATTGAAGTTTATGTTGATGATATTATTTTTGGAAGCAATGATGATAGGTTAAGCCAGAAATTTGCAAAGGATATGCAGAATGAATTTTAAATGTCATTACTTGGAGAACTATCCTTCTTTATGGGTCTTCAGATACGTCAAAGAAACCAAGGAATTTTTATTTCTCAAACTAAGTATATCAGAGAAATGCTAAAGAGGTTCGGAATGGAAGATTGCAAACCAGTTGTAATTTGAGAAAAGATGACGATTCAAAGTCTACATACTAGAGGCAATGCAGGTCAATGATTGGTAGCTTACTATATGTAACAACATCCAGACCAAATGTAATGCATGAATTTGGATAGGTGGCACTATTTCAAACAACACCAAAGGAATCACATTTCTTAGCAGTGAAGAGGACTTTTAGATATCTCAAAGGAACATAAGAGTTTGGATTATGGTATCCAAAAGGAAAGCATCTATCACTTATTGCCTACACATATTCCAATTGGGCAGGTTTCATTGATGACTGACGAAGCACTAGTGGAAAAGCGTTCTACTTGGGTGAGTTTTTATTATCTTGGCTAAGCAAGAAACAATCATCAGTATCCTTATCTATAGCCCAAGAAGAGTATATTGCAGCAACAGGATGTTGTACACAGGTTCTATGGATTAACCAAACTCTGATAGATATATAGGTTGAGTATGATGAGACCATTCCAATCTATTGTGATAATACAAGCTCCATCAGTACCTCAAAGAACCCAGTGATGCACTCCAAGACAAAGCACATTCCAATCAACTATCACTTTCTATGGGAAAAGGTTGCAGAGAAGAACATCAGAGTTTAAATTGTGGGTAAAAAAGAACAAGTGGTAGACATCTTTACAAAACCTCTTCCATGGGAAGCCTTTGAGTATCTTCACCAGAGACTCGGAGTAATTTCTACTCCAAAATGAATGATTTTGAATGCTTATCATATATGTCTTATATTTACACGAGGAAACACCATAAAGAGGATAGTTTAGGTTGGGAGATTAGTTTTAGGAAGATTTCAATCAAGGGGAGTATCCCCAAGGATAGTTTAGTTAGGGGGAGCAACCCCGGATGGAAAGATACCTTTTCTATTAATGATAATGGGGGAGAGATTTATTATATGCTGGATAGAAATGCTTGGAGAAAGAGAACATAGGCATGGTTCCAGGGGAGAGATGGTCATAGGGGGAGCATGAGTGATATGAATTCAGTATTGCATCAGAGTGTTTCCATCAATGCCAAAGAGGGAGATTGTTGATTAATTGGGTTGGTTTTCATTGATTTCAATCGTTGAAGAAATTCTGGTATAAAAGTTTGGTAGCACAAAGGTTTAGGTAATGGAACCAAGTTTGTTTGATGGCTAATGGTATGAGTTTTGATATGTTTGTAGGTAAGACTATTATATATGGATAGTACATGTCATGTCATTTCTGGTGGTATGTGGAACATCACATAACTTCTCATGGTTAGAGAGTTATGGCCATGTGAAGTTGGAGAACCCTCATGAGTCATCTAGAAGCCCCAAAAGGTCAAAGTAGTCAAAGTGGTTACAAAGAATAAATTATTTAAATAATAAAGTGAAGTGATGAGTGTACTATAAGTCACAGTGGATGCAAAAGAAATTATTTAAATAATAAAGTTAATGGAGAACTTACTAATTGTGGAAAGTGGTTAAGTTAAGTGGAAAAGTGGTTAGAAGTGGATTAGCCTTAAATGAAGGAAATTGGGTTAAGATGGTTAGAAGGTAACCCCTTGAGGAAAATACATGAAAGTATAAATAATAGGAAAAAGTCTCTCATTTAATTACACTTGAGCACATTGAATATCTATTATTTTGTAAGGATTATTGCAAGTACTCATTGATATATCTAAAGTTGAGAAAGTTTGAGGTAGCACCAAGGGTTGACGACAAAATTTTTGGAATTACAAATAATACTAAAAAAATAACCCTAAGTTTTGAGGTGTATGCAGTCTAGTAGTACAACAGGGTGCGTACATACGCATGCTACCAGTACAACAGGGCACGTACATACGTCGATTGTCAGTATAACAAGACATGTACGTGAGGGAAAAGCCATGGAAATATGAGGATTTGAAGAAGCCAAGGTTTTATATTCTAAGAACAATCTCCCAAGAAGGTATGTCGTGATCAAATACATTATATCTATCCATTGGTTCAAAAGGTATGTCTTATTTCTATGAGTAGTTGGATTTTGATGTATGCATGAGATATGGTTATGGAGATTTGAGGATTCTCCCTAGAGAGACTAGTGGTTGCATGGGATGTTTTGTATAAGTCATATCTACAGAAATAGAGTGTTGGTATAATCAATATTTATCATTAAGAATTATTTTTAGAGTTGAGGCACATCTTGTATTTCTTGGCATATAGTTAATGGTTTTTGTGGTACATGGTTGAGAACTTGTATTTTTGAAGTGGTTGATGTATTGAGAGGCTGAATATCATAAAGGGTTTGATGTCTAGATCATGTGAGGGTGATTATACTTGTTTATGAATACACACACTTGTATGGCACATGAGTAGAGATATATAGATGATTTGGTTAAAGGATATGTTTGAGGATGCATGCACAAGGTACAGTTACAATATGGATACAGTGACAGGTTGTAGATCTATGTGAAAGAAGTTGCAGAGGGTCATAAGTTTTCAGAAGAAATAAAACCCTAGTTTTTAGAAGGAATACAAAGGATGCATAACAAATAGGTTGTGTACATATGCGGGCTTCATAACAGATAGGGTGAGTACATACGCATGATGCAGAACTACAAGTCACGTATCTATTGTATTTGTTTGATACATGCTCAGTTTAGGTATAGGTTGATTGTAAGGCAGTGGTACATGTTGGTTGTAGGTTAGTGGTACATGTTGGTACAATTTTACAGTGGTATATCTCACAGTGATAGTGTGACAGTGGTTCCATCATTCTACTTCTACGTCAAGGAAATTGGATGAGGCAAGGACATGTGGTTATATTCACCTTCTGGTTGTAGCCAGAGAACATAGAGGGTTTTAGCCTCCTTCTAGTTGTAGCTAGAGAATTGGGCAGTCGGAGCTTTCCTCAGGTTGTGGCTTGAGAAACTAAGGGGTTGGAGCCTCCTTCTAGTTGTAGCTGGAAAACAAAGGAATTTTTTGCTTCCAATGAATGTAATTCTGAAATACATATAAGAAAACATATTTTTTGTTTTTCTCCCCCTTTGGGTTTCCACATAAAAACACGAGTGTACTGTGTATGTGTATGATTTCTCATTTGTTCATTGTTTATTTACTCTGCAACTATTGGATGATAATGCTACATTGATATAACTGCATTTTATGGTTAAAAAGGTTTGAATTTCTCTATTACTGATTCACCCCCCCTCTCAGTAATCCATCAATGTAATCCACTCGCACCATGGTGATCAATATGGTAGGTCAAATTGTGGGAGGCATAACTTTGTCATACGAACTCCAATTGACGAATGGTCTGCACCGTTGGAATGGTATCAATGTGTACATTTTATAAGATTCCTCCATAGTAAGATTTGGACAAAAGAAAGGTCTTTGGATTCCTAAAAATGGCTCTGGAATATTTATGATTGTTTTTTGGACACAAATTTCCAAATTTGGACCAGCCGCCAAAATGGCCCTACAAGCTTATTCCTCCCCCTTTTCCACCAAAAAAGTAGTGATATAGATGAAAACAAATATAATGATCCAATACATATCATTAGTTGATAAAAAATAAAATAATATATTGTTTATCATGTTTTTGTATTTATGTCATATTGAACTACATAAGGAGTTGTGGAAATTATCAAAAACCCTCTATGAGAAACTAATGTAATGATAAAAATGAGTTTTCTCTATATTTATTGCAATATAGGAGATTCCTAACTTGTATAATTTGTATGTTGAGGTTAAGTTGTAGGGTATCACTATAGGGAGATTATAGATTTTATTTGAACTATCATGTCCTTTTACAGGTAATTGAATATATATGTATGGGTGCATTAAAGGACCTTATTGACTCATACAAAGATGGGATGGGTGTAAGTTATCATTGTCAAATATCGAAGGGGAATAACCTACACATCTAAAATTAAGATTGTTTTAGCAAGATAATTTGATACCAAAACACTATGGAAAGATTTGTATCCCAATTTTCTACCTAGAGATCAAGAAATTGATCAAATTGTTTTGCTTAACCATGATAATTTTTAAGTACTGATCATTGGTGGTAGAAACCAATTTATACATTTAAAAACAATATCTAGTGAATGTGACTACTATAATTTATAATATATATCGTATGACGATGATGTTATGTTACTAATAAGGACCTATGGTTGATATCTTGTGGTTCTATGTTAGTCACATTTTAACTTCAAGTGGACAAGGACTCAATACATGTTATAACATCAGGTCAAAGTTTCTTGGAAGGGAGCATAGGTAATGCCTCATCTCTATAATATTCAACTAGGACTAATTAACTTAGCATGAACTAAATTGAGTACTAAGATGATGTTCCAAGTCGATCTTCTACTATGTCATTATATGTGATATGTGTGCTTTTAATTGCATATATGATCATGTGATACTAGTTATTATGTTTCAACATATGTTATTTGTTATATTTGTTTTCATCATATGATTATTTCATTATGTTATGAGGTTTTATGCTTCACATGATGATGTCATGTACTTTATGCTACTCATGATGATATGCAATCACTAGAATTTGGTTCTATTTTTCTCAAGTTATGTTATCTTCTTAATATGGAATGCATTCATTGATATTCATATTAAGATGATGTTGTATTCTCGTGATAGCATGCAACAATTAGCATGTGGTTTATTGATATTATTGTTATGTTGATGTTATGTTCTCATGATGTGTTAGGTTCCTTGCCTCCCTAACCCCTCAAGTAGATAGAGTAATATGTATTTCTATGTAATAAAGGCCATAATTAGAAAATACATCTTATGTAATAATGTGAACACTATTATTGCAGGAAGACTTACTAGAAGGTTCAACCCATAGAATGTTCTCAAGAAGATATAAATAGTATATATAGAGGTAGAATCCTTGTAATGGTTGTCTTGTGAACTAAAATTTATCACTTGATATCTTCTTTATTGTAGGTTTCCCCCTCAAAGGGGAAAGAGAGCAATGCTTTCCTGAAAAAAAGTATCATATTTTGTTTCATATTGTTACTGTGCTCATCGTTTTATTTCCTTATGTTAAATACTTTAATAATATTTGTTCTTTGGCTCTACATATCACTATTTGGTATCGAACAAGTGGTATGAGAGCCCTTTCCTTGGAATTTTTTAGATTTTTTTTTAGGCCAAAGATGTGTTCTAACGTCTATAAAACCATAATTATTTTTCATTAAGTAGGTACAAATGTGGTTGGGGAAGAATACAAGAATCTAGTAATCCTAGACAGAAAGAGGGCTAGAATTCCTATGGTTTTCCTAGATCTAGATTCAAACACATAGTTTCATGATTATACTAAGGATTGGCGAATATTTTCATACCTTTATTTAGAAGTTTTCCTTTGTATCTCATGGTTGTTGCAATCCTGAAACTTCGGCTCTAAGATCCACAACCTGTTTCCTACATACAAAAGACAAGAAATACCTTCTCTTCCTCTCTAGTTGGGATTATAATCCTAGATCTAAATTGCTTCTAATAAGATCTATAATGAGATGAATCATATCTAAACACATTCATAATGGAATTCAAATATATCATGGGAAAAAAAATTATCTATTAATAACATAAGAACAATTATTACAAAAATCATACCTTAGGTGTTGATGCATGTTCCCTTGACTTCCTTGCTACTTGCTCCTCCTTTAGCTCCTTAGTTAGGCTAGGCTTCACTAACATATGGTTGTGGTATATGGAATGAGTACATATAAAATTGGACAATATGACATTACTTTGAATTCTTCCTCTTCTTTCCCAAGGCTTGCCTTTGTTATATAACTCTTTTGAGAAGGTAGATCTTCTAGAGACCCCTAGAGACTGAAATGATGTGATTTCCTAGGAAATTTTTATGAAGATACAAATCAACCCTCACCTATAATGTTGTAACTCCTCAAATATAGAATTCCTTCCAGATTCACAATGCATGATAGATAGGAAATAAATCCCACTCAGGAATAGAACCATTGCACATGTCAAGGTGCAGAGGAAACACTTTGGTCTAGATCAAGCTACATGGGAAATGGAGGATTCCATGAAACAAGCATACCCATTTTTTTCACTACTATACATAAAGAGCAGAGTGATAGGTAGAACATCGAGGAAAATATTCCTTTAAGGGGTAGGGGATTGTAATACCCATATTTCCCCCATATTGTAAATATAACTATAGTTTTCTAAGAGACTATGGGCAGATTGATTGCATGTGGATGTTGAAATTCATGAACCTTTTGTTATAGAAGATAATGTATATATTTTTGTTACTAAATAAAATGGAAGTTGTTGTATAACTTCTAATGGGGTTGCCAATGTAGATCATGATGCATGAGAGGGATGGTTAGGGGAACTAGTAATGGTTGAGATGACCCTATCAGACGAGTACTCTGCTAGATTGAAATTGTTTAGAAACAAAATAGTCATCAGACCAACATAATTTAATTACTAGTCAAGATGGTAGTTGGTTGTAATGATCCCAAGCCATTATGCAAGGATCATCACTGTTTTGGTGTCTTTTTAAAACTTTTTCTGAGTGAGGTATTTCGTCAAACACTTTGCTGGTCTACCTTTTAGATGTGT
>JZKD02S0478486.1:651149-684132 GCA_000966675.3 Picea glauca | reverse complement strand
GGACCCCACAATGCCTCTCAAATACCCCTGTACTCGCTATAACATCCATCTGGCTACTCTGGTCATCATAAGTCTCTGCCCTGTGATGATGTCCCAAAGTGGGGACATTACATTGGTAAGTCTTCCTCAAGAGTCAATGAGGATACGAGAAGAGTACCCATCCAGAAATGTCTTGATTTGACCCATGAAATTTGGAATTGAACCCATGAAATATTCTTGAGGAATGAAAGAAAAGGAAGGAAAAATCGTGGGCATAGGAGGAAGATACAAGAAGAATGGGTCTGGTGACAATTTTCTAAAGAGGGAGAGCATGTGCATCTCTCTGGTTCTGAAGAGAACTGAGAAACAAATTTGTTTCTAGGTACAGTAATTTTTGGGCATCATTTTTCTAATCAAGCTAATAAACAAAACCATAGAAATATAGAGTGCTTGAGTGAGAAATCACAACAACCTCCCTTGCTTGGGGGATAGAAAAATAATCTGCTAGAATTCTTGTGGAAGGAGGAGAGTGACCTCCATCCCTGATTGTTTTTGAATAGAAGGAAGAGTCTCTCTCGGGGCATCATGATCTAGCTCATGGGTCGGAAGTTGTAAACCATTTCAAAATAAACTGTGCCTATGGTTGGGTGGAAAATGGAACACCCTTCAGTAGTTTCCAAATAATTTCAAATCTCCAATAAGTGTTTCTCTAAGCCTTGTATTTTTCTTGATTAGTTTCTCTCATAATGTGAATTCTGCGAATTTTATGAATGTTGAAGTTATATTATGTTTAAATAAGAGAACTTGTGATGTTGATATGCTAGTGACTGAGAAATATGAAGTGGATTCTAAAATCACCTCTATTGATAATTTTACCTTCAGCATGTACCTATATAGACAAAGAAAGTGTTAGTGACAGGTATCCATTCATATTTGGAATAGAATGTGGGTGGATCACCTGTAGAAGTATACATGCGTATGAATAAATCTAAGATTAGAAAAGAGATAACAAGTGTTCTAAAGAAAGGAAAATTCATCCTCTGTTAAATCAATTCAGGAACTTAGGTGAATTTATGAGTAAGCTTTCAGTTAAATACTATTTTAACTTATCTCCTTACTTCTTAGCTGTTTGATTTCTAAAATAAGAATTATGGGTGTAATGGTTAAGGTTGATCTATATTTACAACCCATATTTTGTTTCTAATGAGAATAGACAAAACAACTAGAACCTCTACAGAAATTTAAAAAGAAAGAGATGGAATTTCTTCCCAAGACTAATTATGATCTAAAGATGCTCTGAAGTTTTGTATTAGAATACTTAGTAAGTAACATACTTCGGAATTGTATTTGGGCTTTAAGGAAATAGTCCAAATGTTATTAGACATTAAAATTCATTATAAATGAGGAATTTCCTAAATTTGTTAAAATACAAAAACTCCAAAAACCTTATTTGGACTTTAAGAATCATTTATTCTAATTTTGAGCATTAATAAACAATTTTATGCTAAGCTTGTGTTAAAATTCCTACAAATTTGGAAGGGGTCCCTTTAATTTTGGTGGGTAGTAAATTTTGGTAGAAATATTGAATTTACCATGGAGGAAATTCTTGTCCTATGGCCAATATCCTTAAATCTAGGTAAGAAAAGTAAAGCTCAGTAAGAAGGAGAAAGTTTACTCCAGGAAAATTATAAAACATATTTTAAATGGAGAAATTTCCCTCCTAAATATGATTTTATTTTATTATTTTAAAAAAATTGGAATAAGGAAACTAATTTCCATTTTTCCTTTATTTTAGGTTTAATTAAACCTTACCAAATATTGATTCATGCAAGGATATGGTAGTGTACACACACAGAGCATTATGATCATTTCTTAACATGCTTCGAGGCTTTGGGATTCCGAAGGTTTGAAGTGGAGACTAAAATGGAGAATGACCCAAAGTAATATTATAATGTAATATAATGTATCATATTTATACCATGACATAATGCAAGTGGGACCCCTTTGGGACTTCAGAATCCACAACTCTAGGAGGTTTGAGGAACAAAAAGTTTTTGAAAGAGTCGAAGTAGTTGACTCACAATTTCACCCTCATTCCAATATTAAAATACAATATTGGGGATTTATTGAACCTCGGTGCAATTCTCAAGGAGATGTTTTCCAATAAATATATTATAATAAAAAAAATTATTATGATAATATTTGCATGTGGATTGGGCCAATCCTTTTCCTTTTAAAAAAAATTAATGTTTAATGTGTAATACATATAAGTGTGGACCCCTTCGATAATTCCCGACTCCGGGACTCTAGGATGTTTGGGGTGATAGAGTACATGAGCTAAAATGGTCGAAGGGCCGAACCTACTTTCTTGTGTTCAAATGTTATAATAAATATTAAATATAATTTATTATAATATAAGGTAATATAGTTAACTATATTTGCATCAAGGTATAATATAAGTGGGACCCTCTCCGAAGATTCAACATTTGTGGGTTTTTGGGTATGTCCATAAGCGTGTGGAGAATATTTAATACAAATTAATTGATTTTAATAACCCTAAGTGTAATCAATAATAATTAATTATATTATATTGTAATTCATTAAGATTATATTATAATATAAATAATTAAAACTATGTAGTGACATGTTTGGGTTATGAGTTAATGTAACGGGGTACTGATATAATAATTAACATTAATCCACCCCAAATTGTGGGATTCCCAAGGTGAAAGGGAACAAATCCTTGGCTTTACCGAGCAGGGAATTTAGTGTAACAACCCTCATTATATGACACAAAGGTAATGATTACAACGATATAGGTTTTTTTTCTTTGCAACAAGTTAAGATAAGAATATTACCACAATAAATACAATGACAACATTAGGTATTCTTTCTATTCATTCACAACATCATTAACCATACAAACATCAATATCATAACACGGTTAAGCTACTAATATCGAGTAGCATTTTAACAAATCTTAGCATGTAAATAATTATCATCAATCATACAAACAATAGTAAGAACATCAATGTCTACCACTCAATCCTACCCTGCAAAGTTAGGACTTTCAAGACACATTATCGATGCTCAGAGTCTAGGATTCATCCGATCTATTTTGACCATTTAAGGTCTCATGACTGACAGGCGTTCTGAGAAACATGAAGGTATTTACCCATAACAAATCCTAAACAATAAACATGATTTAGTCATTAGTTCAATTCCTATGCTTATCTATTTCCTCTTATGTTAACAATTTAAAACTAATATTTCCATTCTTTTTCCAATTCATTAATATAACCAGGTTTAGATAATTTATTGAACTCTATGTCATCTAATTCATTAATTAATAATTAAAGAATTCAATGTCATGTAAATCTTGTTATTATACCCCATCATTATCTTTCCTTTTTTTTATGCATTAGATCATTTTACTAATTCATTAATATGAAAAGCATTTAATGAACTAATCACATAAGACCTTGTTTTATGAATCGATAATATATAATTCTTACATGAACTCAAAAAAAAAGGAAATATGATTAATCCCTATTGCCTTCCCTCCTATGTAAGACTTATAATCTTATATGTAAGTGTATTATAAATACACATATCTAGAGTAGGTAAGGTAAATTCGATCAAGGGGCGATTTTTATTGTGTATAAAAATAACTGCAAGGAGGAAATCAATCAGCTGTGATTTGAATTGTTGTAGTATCGGCTGAGTCACAATTTTTGCCAAAACGAGGATGAGGATGACTGATCCTCTTTTCTTGATACTTTGAAGTGTCGAATGTCCAGTACGAGCTGGAAAGTTTCCTATGAGTAGTTGAGATCCATCTACACTGTTACCGTAGTTAAAATTGTATCGAATTGTATGGTTTTTTTAAGCCAAGTACCTGTTTTTGTCCATGATCTCTTCGCACGTTTGGTCAAAGGAAAACTTCCTTTATGCAGTCCTTGGGTAGCGAGAATTTCTGGAAGGAAATTGCGTGGGTTCTAGAGTTAGCGTAATCCCAGGTCTAGATTAAACGCCTTAGTCATTCCTGTAAATGGAGGTTTTCAAAAAAAATTCTACTGTAAGAAAAATAAGTGTGCACAGTACTCAACGAGTTGTTTCCGAAACCTGAGATCAATATTGGCGTTCCCGAATTCTAATTTGAATAGCGCCAAGTGCTTGCGGTTTTCAGTCTGCTTCTTAACCAGTTGCAGTTGAAATTCAATTAGGGTTCAACCACAGGAGTTTGTCTTAGTTAAACGTGCAACAACCAAAGAATCCATGCAACCTTAAGGGGTTTTTTATGGAAGACGATCAGGTAAATTGAACCTGCATGATCTTGAAAAGAAAAAATCTTTCTCCTAAAATTTAAGAGCAGTGTAAGAGAACCCTCGATGGATAAAGATGACCTAGATCAAGTATGATTAAAAAAATAAAAAATAAACTTCGAAGAAGACTCTGTTGGTCATCAAGCCATTCATTAGCAGTGCACTCATATATATTCACCATAATACAATGTCTCTATGCCACCTCTTGAACAAGTAAATTTTTAAAAGAATGAACCTTTAGGAACAAGCCCCGACTTATTCATTGGTTCTGTGTATGGAAGTATTAATCCATATTCCATTTACAATATTTGACATAACGCACCATATATAACCCAGGATTGCGTTTCTCACAACAGGTAGTAAAGATATATTATTTGATCTAATTCCTCCCACACAGTTAATACTTGACATAAAGATTATAATTCTGTACAAAATATTTAATTTGATTACATAAAATTAATCTATTTCTTGCAACAGTTTCGAAAGTGAGGAATGATATCATACATCAAGATCCAACAAAAGTGTCGCAATATATATATATATATGTTCATGAGTATAATTTAACCTCCCATCGCATTTACAAAATTGTGCATTTGAAATTTGTTAACAATACAGTATCATAATCTAAATATTGTAACCGGAAGGAGGTAGACGCTTGACTATGTTCTTCAATCCATAATTTGTGAAATGATCATTCCTTTCACTTTCCAATCCGAGGACTTCACCGGTACCTCCTAGCCAACTCTATGGGTACTCTTCCTCCCCATTAGTCCCTTGAGTCGCAAAGGGATCACAAAGAGTAAACCATAAATTAATAGCATCAAAACTTGCCTCGCAAGGAAGATCTTCCACTATTGACCAAGTTTTGGAACCCAACTCTCAACAACTAAACTAGTTCAGAAAATTTTTGACAGCATAACAATATTTTCAAAAGTGAGATCCCTCTCCCTTCCTCTCCAATTATTTTATAGGAAAATTCTCAATGACAAATGTCCTCTCATGAACAATAAACAATTTTTAATAATTTAATTAATGATTATTCACGCATACCACTTGTCACACTCTCCCAAAGTTGCACAAGTAAATTTTCTTTTCATTTTATTTAAAAAGACATTTTCCCTCACACTCTCCAATTTGTTTCTATTTTTCATTTTAGTTGTCTCTTAGTTCTCCAATCCCTCATTTATTTTGTATCCCCTAACTAAATTTTAGTTTGAGTTGGATTATGAGTCTTTTTTTAGTTAGGATTAGTGGTAGGCTAACTCAAGATGCTACTCTATGTGAACCCCCTATTCTCTCATGTTTTAATTTCTTTTTATTTAAAAACCATTTTTATTATTTTCATACACAATGTGCATCTATCCAACCTTTAATTCATATTTCTTCTTTCACTTAAATTGCTAGTCTAATTCCCTTCATTCCCTTTTAATGTTTTAATTTAGCCAAACATCTTAGACTTGGACACTTGTTATATTTCTTAGCTTATAATTTAATAATTAATTAAATATTATGTTCTAACACGATCTAAAGATTTTTGTTATATTTTCTAGGCCATCAATATTTTTATTGACTCACAGTTTGTTGACGCGATGTTCCCTTCAAGACACACTTCTATTCTCCAAGGGTGCCACTCGCCTTTGACTAGTTTGGAAGTTTGTTTGACACTTTGACTCAACACTCCACTCGGTCGACCTTGTGAGAGACGAAGGGTTGTCTAAGGAATAATGATTTTTCTTTATTGTGTGCCCTTAGAATTATTCGTGAGCGACTACCTCAGTCTTCCCTCACAACATCATGGACCACTCGAACTAGCCAATCGTTAACCTAGAGTTCAAGTCATGACAGGAGTGCTAAGTAGGCTTTGTTAGGGACGCTGCCACACCTCTCCCTCATATGTCTAGTTTCTATGTATGACCCCTTTACTCCATATGTAAATCAGATTAGCAAGCGTCACCAAGCCTGCATCCACTAACAAGAAAAATATCAATAATCCATATACATAACATCCATACTAAAATCATCATATAATTCATACATATAAATAAATACTCAAGACTCAAACCAAATACAAGTCCACTCCCTGAATCAATCCAGAGTCCAAGGAAGTCTATTGATTCCATCGACATCCTCAACCTGTCACGTATCTTGCACACTCAGGGTAACTCATCAATAATACGTGTCAATATATATATCTAGAAATTAACATATAATCACAATGACATCGCAATATAACTCATAATCGAAGCATAATCATAATGTATCATAATCGGATCGCTTTCTCGCAAGTGTCGTCAAAGAAGAAGTCAGTATAAAATGTTCTCTGTGGAACTGGATGTTACATTGAAGCCAAATAAAAATGTAATTGTGTAGTTAAGGAATTAATGAAGATTAAATGTCCCTAATGGGGATTAATTAAATGATTAGTAAAGAGTCAGATTTTATCATGATAATGATTAATTAATTAATACATCTATAAGAGCTAGAGAAGCATCAACCTTTGGTTAGGCGAGTCTTTGTATGCTATGATGATGTGGCATGTTGGGTGATAGGGAACTGCATGGATGCCACATAGCGGTGAGAGACTCTAGTCAATGAAGGCCTACATAACTTTGAAGGACCATAAATTGCGATCCATAACTTGGATTTGGAAAAAATTATAGTCGTTAGAAAACCCTCATCGAATCGAAGGAGATGCAATCCTAGTTACAGATATTCGAGATGATTAATAAAAGAAAAAAAATTATACCCCATCTCTCAAAAAGGTACTTAGGGTTCGGTTGTGTGACAGATTGGTATTCGAGCAGGAAGAAACACTTGACCTACTTGGGCTCATGAGAGAGTTGAATAAATTTTATTAGGAAACCTTTAAGGGCCAGGGAACCCTACCCTACCCATTCATAAGTTCTTATTTAGAATATATTTTTGAAGAGAGGAACAGAACTTTCTGTTGTGGTTACATGTTTTAAAAATATGAAATGTTTGTTGCTAATGTTTCCAAATAATGAAGTTGATTTCACCTTAAAAATTACATCCGTTGTTCATAAATTAGTAAATAGTTGACTAACAAAAAATGTTTTTATCAGCACTTAAAGAGATAGTGGAAAGCAAGGAAAACCACAGCATACAGAATGGTGACACACCATGAGTGGGGAGAAATCTCCCATAATAGAGAGGAAGAATCTGACGAGATGAGGGTGGTGGAAACCCCTCCAGATTTGGATGAAACTGTAAGAAGCCTCATGGAATAATTACAAAGTTGTAAGGAAGACAATGAAAGGTTGATAAAAGAACATGAAAAACAAACTGAAATTAATGTCGTCCTACTACAAATCCTATCAGATATACAGAAGCAACTGCAACATGAACTGATGGCCAGCAATGTGGACATACATCATACTAAAAAAACCCAAATTTCACCTGAGATACAAAAGCATGGCCCTGGAAATAGAAACGTGAGGAGAAGAACCTCAAAGAAGGCCTAACATGGAGCCAAGAGACATGGTAATGCCAAAAATTCAACTAAAGAATCCTCATAGGAGAAGAAAGAGGAGGAAAATTTCCAAGAGCCATGACCCTGAATAATTTAAGAAAGACATACCACCTACTTTCGATGGATAAATTAAAAAGAGGGAAGAAGCAGAAGTTTGTCTACTTGTCTTGAAGAAGTACTTCAGAGTCCATGAATACTCTGAAAATTTAAAGGCCCAAATATCCATTTTCAACTTGAATGTGGTAGGACCTTAGAAATTTGAAAGGAATTCATGAGAAGGATTTTCCATGGAAACAATTCGAGGAATACGTTAATACAAGGTACCTATCTGAAAGATACTATGATGAGAAGACCAAGGAGTTCTATGAACTCAAGATAGGACAACTCACAATAGATGAAGATATAAACAAATTTCTTGAGTTTATGAGGTATGTTCCCTACATAAATGATGAAAAGGTTAAAATGCAATGATTTATTATTGGACTGCCTCAGCCCTTTCGAGACAGAATTGAGTTTGATGAACCTAAAAGTTTAGAAGACACTATTCGAAAGGCAAGGTAATTCTATGAGAAATTCCAAAAAAATGAAGAACCTTATAAGGATTGGAAGAAGAAAAGTAAATTGGGATTCAAGAAGAAGAGTTTTAAATCCTAAAGATTTAAGAATCATGGGAAAAGCTCTAAGATGAGCCTTCCTACTAAAAGTTTGTATCAACAAAATTTTCCATCTCAGAGTGGTAATAAACCCTTTGGATCATCCCTAGAAAAGATTGATAATACAAAGAGAGAACCCTTGAAATGTTGGGGTTGTGGAGAAAAACATTTGTTGAGGGATTTTCCACATAAGAAATAAGAAAATTGGAGGATCTACAACATCCAGGAGGCTACCACAATCAATGATGTGGCTAGGAGAATGGAACAAATTTATGAAGCCCTAGATAATAGACAAGATGACCACCAATCTTCAATGGTGGAGATGGAAGGTATGATTTCCAACCATCTAGTTTCCATTTTAATCGACTCTGGTTCTAATTTGAGTTATGCTTCCCCTCAAGCTATTGAGAAATGTAAATTGCAACAAGTAAAACATGCTAAATCATGGCTGGTAAGACTAGCCACTGGAACAAAAAGAAAGATGATAGAGGTCATACCAGCATGCCAATTCATTTTGAATGGATTTCCCACCCAAGCAACCCTAAACATGATCCTTTTAGGATCTTATAGCATGTTGATTGGCATGGACTGGTTGGTTTCTCATAAATGCAAGTTGTACTGTTATAGTAAAAAATTGGAGTGTGAAGATGAGAAGGGGGTAAATAACCCTACAAGGAATTCAAAATATTGTCTCAATGAGACAAATATCAGCCCTTCAAGTGAAGAAGTATTGCAGAAAAGAATGTCCTTTGTATGCAATACAAGTGTTGAACTATGTTGAGGACAATAAACCAAGCCTATAGGACCATCCAATATTAAGAGAGTATAAATATGTGTTTCCAGAAGAGGTACTAGGTCTACCTCCAAGAAGAGACATTGATTTTTCAATAGAATTTGTACCCAGAGAGGTGCCAATGTCTAGAGCACCCTATAGAATGAGTACACCAGAGCTAGTTGAGTTCAAACTATAGCTAAAGGAGATTTTGGAAAAAGGTTACATTCAGCCTAGTGTTTCTCCTTGGGGAAGCACAATATTTGTTTGTGAAGAAGAGGGATGGAACACTCAAGTTGTGCATAGACTATAGATAACTCAACAAGATGACCATTAAGAATAAGTATCCCTTTCCAAGAATTGATGACTTATTAGACCAATTAAGGGGCACTACAATTTTCTCCAAGATTGACTTGAGGTTTGGATACCATCAAGTATGAATTAATGATGAAGACATCCACAAAATATCCTTTAGGATGAGGTATGGGAACTATGAATTTGTGGTGGTGCCGTTTGGGATTACCAATGCACTAGCCACCTTTATGTGCTTAATGAATAATGTACTCAACATATTCCTGGATAGATTTATGTTGGTTTTCCTTGATGAATTCATAATCTATTCTAAGAGTATGGAAGAGCATGAAGAACATCTCAAGTTAGTGGTTCAAGTGTTGAGAGAACACCAACTCTATGTGAATTTTAGTAAGTGTGAATTCTTCCAAAAACAAGTCCATTACCTAGACCATGTTATCTATGAAGAAGGAGTGGCAGTTGATCCTAACAAGATCAAATCCATTATGGATTGGCCTACCCAAAAATATGTCTCTGATATCATATCTTTTATGTGCCTAGTAGGGTACTATAGGAGGTTCATAAAGGGGTTTTCCAAGATTGGTTATCCAATAACCTCCCTTCAGAAAAAGGGAGTTAGATTTATTTGGATAGGAGAGTGTGAATAGATTTTTCAGTAGCTGAAACACCTTTTAACCTATGCACCTGTGCTAAAGATTGCAAACCAAAACAAGGATTTACTTGTGTGTACAGATTCCTGCAAGGAAGGACTTGGTGGAGTCCTTATGCAAGAAGGGCATGTGATTTGCTATGAATCCAGAAAAATGAATGAACATGAAATCAATTATGTGACACATAATTTGGAATTGGCTCCGATAGTACATGCTTTAAAAATGTGGAGGAATTACCTCCTAGGAAGAATCTTCATACTTATGAGAGACCATAGTGGGTTGAGATATTTATTCGACCAATCCAAACTCAATGCTAGACAACCTAGGTGGATGGCTCTCCTTAGTGAGTTTGATTTTGAAATCAAAATACTAAAGTAAAATAAAATAGGGTGGTTTATGCCCTTCGTAGAAGTATGAAAGTGATTCACTTGACAGATATAAGAACCTATGAACCAGACATCAAGGAAAGAGTCAAAATTTCAAAAGAACCAAATGCATTTTTCAACACTACGTCATCATACCTAGGATGAGAACCCACAGGGTTGAAGTATGACGGATATAAACTATCAAATGATGTCCCGCTAACTTACAAAGTTAGGTTGCATATTCCAATTTGTGATGAATTGAAGAGGTTCATAATGGATAAACTACATAAAATACCATATATTGGTCATCCTAGTTATTGGAAAATGATCACAACCACTAAGAAATAGTTTTATTGGCCTGGAATGAAAAATTACATAGCTGACTACTTAGCTAAATGTCTAGAATGTCAACAGGTTAAGGTGGAGCACCAGCACCAGCACCCAACAGGGTTGTTGTGGCCCCTACCAATTCTAGAATGGAAATGGGAAACCATCTCCATGGATTTCATCATAGGATTTCCTAAATAAACCAAGCAGAATGGCGTTATTATGGTAATTGTGGACAAACTAAGAAAGGATGCTCACTTTATCCCTATAAAGTCAACCTGCAAGGAAATAGATATTGCCAATATTTTCATGAAAGAAATATTTATAATGCATGGCATGCCTAAGGAAATCATGTAACAAAGAGATACAAAATTTACTTCAGACTTTTGGAAATATCTGTTTGTTGGTTTTGAAACTAAATTTATATTTAGTACAGTGTATCACCCTTAAACAAATGTACAGAAAGAGAGGGTAAACAAAGTCTTAGATGACATGTTAAGGATTCATTTGATGCATCATCTCGGGAAATGGGAAGAATACCTACCAATGGTAGAATTTTCCTACAACAATGGCTATCAAGGGTCATTAAAGATGAAACCTTTTGAGGCTCTCTATAGTAGACAATGAAATATTCCAATCAATTGGAATAACACAATAAAAATAATTACACTAAGGCCATATATGATAAAATAAATGGAATGACAAGTAGTTCAAATAAAATAGAATATTAAAATACCTCAGGATAGGAAGAAAATCTATGCAGACAGAAAGAGGACTCCTAGAGAGTTCAAAGCAGGGGATCATGTGTATCTCCAAGTTAGGCCCAAAATAAGTTCCTTGAGAATGGGAACTTGTGCCAAGATGGCACCTCGGATTTTTGGAACCTTTGAAATTTTGGACAGAGTGAGACCTATAGCATATAAACTAACACTTCTTCCCACAATGAAAGCAAATAATGTCTTCCATGTTTCATTACTGAAGAAATATGTACATGATTCTAATAATGTAATCGATTAGTATGTGATACAGGTGGAACCGGAGGGAGAATTTATGCCAGATCCACAAGGCATAAGAGATAGGAAATAAATCCCACTCAGGAACAAAACCATTTCAAGGGTCAAAGTGCAATGGAAACACTTTGGTCCAAATGAAGCTAAATGGGAAATGGAGGAAGCCATGAAAAACGCATACCCATTTTTTTTCACTATTGTACATAAAAAGCACAACGACAGGTATGATCCAGGTGGATATTGGTGGCCACCCACCTATTCCAACTAGCTTCTCGTGTCCATTTTTGTTCATCACATTCTTTTGTACTACTTTGTAATTGTCTGTTATACACCCCTGGGGATGTTTGAAACCCCACACATCCTCCAGGTGGATACAGGTGGTCTCTCTCCTAATCCAACTGACTTATTTTGTATGTTTTCATGTCAACACATCTTATTGTACTTCTGGGGCTATTTTGGGGCCCTAAACATTGTTTTTTTGGCTTGCCACAGTCAATTTGTAGACATAGTTATATTTTGACAGTGGAATGTGTAATTCTATGAAAGAAATTTCCAACAAGATATCACGTGCCTAAAATAGAGGTCATATGCAAACGTTATGACCCTAGGAAGTTAAGGTACCAAATTACACCAACTTACCCATAGGGCCCACATAACCTTTGGCGTTTCACCTTCTAGGGTTAGGTTTTTGGATGTCTAGGGTTTTGGCATTCATGAGTAATATGAAAAGGGCCTCTGGAACCTCATTGTAATCCATTATTCTCAGAAGGATGCGTGTAGTAGCCACATCTCTTCTCAGAGATAACTACCACCATTCGAGAAAGTGTTTCAATTCTACAGTTTTATAGTTTCAACCTATTTCATTATTTAATAAGAGATATTGTTCACTAGATAATTGTGGTATTCTTCATATCTCTATGTTTATTGTATTCAGTCTGTTAATCAATTCATTCCTCTCCTAAATCTGTATCAGTGGTATCAAAGTGGTTTTATTTTCATTTCTCTTTTCGTGCATGTCCCTGATAAGATCTGGGTACAAGAAGTTAGGACTTGAACCAATCGAGCCATTACAATATCAGTTGCACCAATCCCGAAAAAAACCCATGGGGGACAAAAAGAAAGATGATGGGGTAGGAGATCATATTAAAATGTTTCTCGAGGAAGCCCTCGTGCAACAAAGGAACAAAATGACAAATTCACGTAGATCCTTCGATGGCTGCCCATAGGAGAAGCATCTTCATCAAGCGGCCATGCAACCCCATTCAAGGTATAAGTAAATTTTTATATTCCATTATTTGAAGGATTGATAGATGCGGATGTTGTATATAAATGGTTGAATTTGCTTGAAGGATATTTTTTGGTCCACAATTTTTTCGATAGGAAAAAGATCACTTTTGCACTCCTCAAGGTTGTTCCCCATGTTAAAGACGAGTGGGATATGTACTTTGAGAAAAGGTCCATGGAGGAATCTACAATGTTTTCTGTGGCCCCTACATGGTATTTCTTTCAGGACGCCATTAAATAACAATACTACCCTATTGGAAGCTACAAGGACCAGTACACTAGATGGACTACCCTACGTCAAGAAAGGGACCAAACAATACCAGATTCCACCAATATTTTCCATACCCTATGCACCAAATTGGGTATCAAAGACTCTGAGCATCATTTGGTGCTCAAATACCATGGTTGTTTTCATAGATACATTCAAACAGAAATGGTGTTCCTGGACATCGCCTCATTGGGAACGTCTTAGAGATACACTGTCAAGATCGAGCATAAATTTAAGTAGAAACAATGAGAGTTTGGATACGCAAACCCCTCACACCCAAAGCAGGGAAAAGGCAGCCCCAACCCACATAGCAAGGGACTAAGTCGAGACGGTCATCCTCAGGACAATCTAGCCAAGACACAACACAATAAGGGAAACGAGAAGATGAAGAAGGACCCAGGAAAATGGTGTGAGTACCATAAAATTCCTTGGCACAACACCTACAAATGTCACTCAAAGCAGTCCCTTGTGGCCGAGATGAAGTCTTCTGAGTCATAGGTCGATTATGATTTCGAGTCAAACCCTAAAGGAAGGAAGCAAATTATCGATGTTGAACCTAGTGCCATTGTCGCTACCACCCAATTCTGGCAAAGCGAACCAGAAGAACCAGAGGAAGGGGAACACCTCTTTCACTCAAAGATGTGGGTCAAAGGGGCTATAATTCATTTCATTGTCGACAACGGTATTCAGAAGAACATGATTTCAGCAGAGGTCATCAAGCAGCTGGACCTGTCAACGACACCACACCCACAACCCTATACCATCATCTCGCTTCATCAAGGAAGATATCTCTGTGTCACCCAACATTGGCATCTTCCCTATGACATCAAGCCTTTCAAAGATGAGGTATTGTCTGATATTTCTCCCCTTGAAGTTTGTGATGTTCTTTTAGGACAACCATATTTGTAGAAGTGTTATGCTGTGTATGAGTCTAGACCCCACAGTATTATTATTACTTTGGGTAGACAATTGTACAGGATCCTATAGGTGGCATCTCCTACTACTATTTATTTAATCTCTGCTAAGAAATGCAGTAAAGTCATTTCACAGACTGGGAAGTTCATCTTCTTTGTGATCCATGCTCACAATAAGCAGAAGGTCATTGCCACATTTGTGGCCTCTCTTTGTAGCAAAAGCAAGTGGATGGGATCGTGGAATAATAAAAAGACATATTTGCCTCATCTACAGGGGTACCGAACACTGTGAAGTCAATCATCCAATTGATCTTGCACCCGGCACACCTCTACGTAATGGACTAGACTATCGATGCTTGCTGATAGAGAATGATGAAATCAGGTGTCAGATACAAGAGCCTCTTAAAAAGGGGCACAATAGACCTAGATCCTCCCCTTGTGGAAGCCCAATTGTACTGGTGTAGAAGAAGGATGGGACTTGGCGACTCTACATTGATTACAAAGCCTTAAATAAAATCACAGTCAGGAACCGCTACCCCATTCCCAGGATTGATGACCTTCTTGAGAAACTCAAGGGGGGAAATTTATTCAACAAGATTGACCTGAATTCTGACTACCACTAGGTTCCCATCAAACCAACTGATGTCGAGAAGACAACCTTCAAGTCTAAAGAAGGTCTCTATGAATGGCTAGTCATGCCCTTTGTCTTAAGAAATGCACCAACCACTTTCATGAGGTTCATGGATGATGTATTGAGACCCTTCACCAACTCCTTTGTGGTAGTATATTTGGATGACATCATCATCTGCAACAGAATGTGGGAGGAGCACATGCAGAATATTCAACAGGTTTTGAGCACTCTACTTCAGCACAAGATTTATGCCAACTTGGAAAAATGCTCTTTTAGCATGAACAAGGTCCAATACATGGGCTACATTGTTGATGAGCATGGGTTACATGTTGATATAGCTAAGCTCCAAGTCATCTGTCACTGGCCATCCCCGACCACACTGACCGAGCTTCGGAGCTTCTTGGGACTAGCCAATTTCTACGGATGGTTTGTGTTGGGATTCTCCCATATTGCATGGGCCATCAACAAGGTGACCAAGGGTGGTGGTAGGGCCAAGTTTGTTTTGGGGAAGGAGAAGCAACGAGCATTCGATGATCTAAAGCATTGCTTGTGATCATCTCGAGTACTCTCCTTGCCTGATCTACGACAAACATTCAAGATTGAGACTGATGCATCTAACTATGCAGTGGACACAATTCTCACTCAGCACGGGCATCCTGTGGCATACCATAGTGAGGCACTCTCTGATACTGTCTGGAAATAACCCACCTATGAAAATGAAATGTATTCCATTGTACAAGCATGTCATCAATGGAAACATTACATTCTGGCGAAAGAGATGATCATACACACTGAGCACAAGCCTATGCAGTTCATACAGACACAGGGGAATAGGTGGCCACCCACCTATTCCAACTAACTCCTCATGTCCAATTTTGTTCAACACATTCTTCTATACTTCTTTGTAATTGAGGGTTCTACACTCCTAGGGTTGTCTAAATCCCCACACATCCTCCAGGTGGATACGAGTGGCTTCTCGCCTAATCAAACTAGATTATTTTGTATGTTTTCATGTCAACAAATCTTGTTGTAATTCCAGGGTAGTTTTTGGGCCCTAAGCGTTGTTTTTTTTACTCGCCATAGTCAAACTATAGATGGAGTTAGATTTTGATGAAAGAATCTATAGTTCTCTTAAATACCTTTCCAACGGGCTATCACACATCTAAAAATGAGGTCGTATGCAAAATTTACGACCCTAGGAAGTTGAGGTACCAAATTACACCAACTTACCCATAGGGCCCACATGACTTTTGGCGTTTCACCTTCTAGGGTTAGGTTTTTGGATGTCTAGGGTTTTGGAATTCATGAATAATATGAAAAAGGGCCTCTGGAGCCTCATTGTAATCCATTCTTCTCAAACAGATGTGTGTAGTAGCCACATCTCTTCTTAGAGATAGATACCACCATTCAAGCAAGTGTTTCAATTTTGCAGTTTTACAGTTTTAGCCTATTTCACTATTTAATAGGGGATATTGTTCACTGGATAATTGTGTTATTCTTCATATCTCTATTTTTATTATATTAATTTTGTTAATCAGTTTGTTCCTCTCCTAAATGCAGATCAAGGTAGAATACTGAGGACAGTGTTCCTTTAAGGGGGAGCGATTTGTAATACACCAGTTTCCCCTAGCTTGTAAATATAACTATAGTTTTCTAAGAGACTATGGGCATACTAATTATGTGTGGATGTTGGAATTGATGAACCTTTTGTTATATAAGGTAATGGATATATTTATGTTACTAAATAAAATGGAATTTTTTGCATAACTATTGAAGAGATTGCCAATGTAGATCATGATGCATGAGACAGATAGTGAGGGGAACCAATAATGGTTGAGATGACCCTTACCAAACCAGTACTCTACTAGATTGAAATTTTTCAGACCATAGAACATTCCTTTGACCCAGATAATTTAATTACCAATCAAGCTGATAGTTGGGAAGCCTTCCTCAGGAGTCAATGAGTACATGGGAAGAGTACCCATTTGTAAACTTCCTAATATGACCCACGAAATTACAAATTGGAGCCACGAAATATTGTTGAGGAAGGAAAGAAAAGGAAGGAAAAATCATGGGAAAATGAGGAGGATGCAAGTGGAATGGTTCTGGTGACCATTTTCTCAAGAGGGAGATCATGTGAAGTTCTCTGGTTCTGAAGAGAACTGAGAAACAAATTTTTTTCTAGGTACAAGAATTGTTGGGAAACGTTTTTCTAATCAAGCTGATAAATGGAGCTGGAAAAATATGGAGTGATTGAGTGAGAAATCACAACAACCTCCCTTTCTTGGCGAATAGAAAAATAATTTGTTGGAATTCTTGTGAGAGGAGGAGAGTAACCTACATCCCTGGGTTTTTTTTAACAAAAGGAAGAATCTCTCTCAGGGCATCATGATCTAGCTTGGGGGTGGGCAGTTGTAAACCATTTCAAAATAAAATGTTCCTATGGTTGGGTGGAAAAGGGAACACCCTTCAACAGTTGCCAAGTAATTTCAAATCTGAATTAAGTGTTTATCTAAGACTTTGATTGTTCTTGATTTGTTTCTCTCATAATGTGAATTCTGTGAATTTTATGAATGTTGGTGTTATATTCTATTTAAATAATAGAATTTGTGATGTTGATGTGCTAGTGATTGAGAAATCTAAAGTGGAGTCTGAAAATCACCTCTATTGTTGATTTTACCTTCTTCCTATACCTGTCTAGAGACATAAAGTGTTAGTGACAGCTAGCCATTCATATTTGGAATAGAATGTGGGTGGATCACCTGCAGAAGTACACATTTGTATGAATAAATCTAAGTATAGAAAGGAGATAACAATTGTTCTAGAGAAAGGAAAATTTATCCTTTGTTAAATCAGTTCAGGAACTTAGGTGAATTTATGAGTCAACTTCCAGTTAAATGCTATTTTAACTTATCTCCTTACTTCTTAGTTGTTTGTGTTCTAAAAGAAGAATTCAAGGTGTAATGGTTAAGGATGATCTACATTTACAACCCATCTTTTATTTCTAATGAGAATAGACAAAAAAACTATAACCTCTATAGAAATTTAAAAAGAAAGAGATGGACTTTCTTCCCAAGAATAATTATGATCTAAAGATGCTCTGAATTTTTGTATTAGAATACTCAGTAAGTAACAAACTTCATAATTCTATTTGGGCTTTAAGGAAATAGTCCAAATGTTATTAGACATTAAAATTCAGTATAAATGAGGAATTTCCTAAATTTCTTAAAATACAAAAACTCCAAAAACCTTATTTGGACTTTAAGAAATGTTTATGCTAATTTTGAGCAGTAATAAAAAATTATTCTAAACTTGTGTGAAAACTCCTACAAATTTGGAAGGGATCCCCTTAATTTTGGTGGGTAGTAAATTTTGTTAGAAATACTAAATTTATTGTGGAGTAAATTCTTTCCTTAGGACCAATTTCCTTAAATCTAGGTAAGAAAAGTAAATCTCGGTAAGAAGGAGAAAGTTTACTCCTTTATATGTGAGGAAGGGAAATTGTAAACCGTATTTTAAATGGAGAAACTTCCCTCCTAACTATGATTTTATTTTATTATTTTGAAAAGTCAATTGATTTCCATTTTTCCTTTAATTAAACAAAATTTATTTAAACCTTACCAAATATTGATTTCGTGCAAGGATATGTTTATATATATATATATATATATATATATATATATATACCCATGATTATTTTCTATGATCATTTCTTAACACGCTTTGGAGCTTTGGGGCTTCAGGACTCTGAAGGTTTAAAGTGGAGAGTGAATTAGAGAATGCCCTAAAGTCCGGAGGATTACATACTAAATGGGATTAATCCACACGTGATCAACCTCTTAATAATTTCGTAATTATTGGGATTTTGAGACTCCAAGATGTTTGGAGTGATGTAACACATGAGCTAAAAAGGATGAAGGCTCAAACATACCTCTTCCTTTCATGTCTTTTCATAAACATTTAAAGATTAGTTATGTTATATTATTTCCGATGAAATTAAATTAATATAATTGAATATGATAAACAATTAATGAGATTTGTTATATTATAATCCAATATAATGTATTGTATTTATACCACAACAGAATAAGAGTGGGACCACTTCGGGACTTCAGTACACTGGGGCTCCGAGAGGTTTGAGGATTGGAGACTAAGTTAAAGAGCCAAAGTAGTTGACTTGGAGTTTCTCCCTCAATCCAATATTAAAATACAATATTGGGGATTTATTGAACCCAGGTTCAATTCTCAAGGAGGTTTTTTCCAAGAAATATATTATAATAATAAAAAGTTTATTATAATAATATTTTCACGTGGAAGAGGCCAATCTTTTTCCTTTTAAAAAAAATTAATGTTTAATGCGTAATACGTATAAGTGTGGACCCCTTCAAGACTTCAGGACTCTGAGACTCAAGGATGTTTGGGGTCATAGAGCACATGAGCTAAAATGGTGGAAGAGCAAAACCTACTTTCTCGTGTTCCAATGTAATAATAAATATGAAATTTAATTTATTATATTATAAGGTAACATAGTTAATTAAATTTGCATCAAGGTATAATATAAGTGGGACTCTCTTCGGAGCTTCGACATTCGGGGATTTCAGGATATGTCCATAAGAGTGTGGAGAGTAATTATGTCAAAGTCTGGTAATTTAGTACATTAATTGATTTTAATAACCCTAAGTGTAATCATTGATAATTATTTATATTATAATGTAATTCATTATGATTATATTATAATATAATTAATTAAAGATATTTAGTGACATGTTTGGGTTATGAGTTAATGTGACAGGGTATTAATATAATAATTAACACTAATTCACCCCGAATTGTGGGATTCCCAAGGTGAAAGGGAAGTAATTATGGGTTTTATCGGGCTGGTAATTTAGGACAAATAAAAATTTAATTACGGGGTTAAGGAATTAATGAAGATTATATATGCCTAATGGGGATTACTTAAATGATTAGTAAAGAGTGGGATTTTATCATAATAATGATTAATTAATTTAATTAGCCTATAAGAGCTAGACAAGTGTCAACCTCCATTTGGGCGAGTCTTTGTCTACTATGATGATGTGGCATGTCGGGTGATAGAGAGCCATGTGGATGTCACATATTGGTGAGAGAATCTAGTCGATGAAGGCCTAAAGAACCTTGAAGGACCATAACTTGTGATACAAAACTTGGATCTTAACAAATTTATAGTCATTGGAAAACCCTCTTTGAATCGAAGGTGATGTAATCCTAGTTATATGGATTCTAGATGATTGAGAAAATAGAAAAACGTATACCCCATCCCTCAAAAAGGTACTTAGGGTTCAGGTGTGTGACAAATTGGTATCCGAGAAGGAAACAACACTTGACCTGCTTGGGCTCATGAGAGAGTTGAATAAATTTTATTAGGGAAACTTTAAGGGGAAGGGCACCCTGCCCTACCCATTCATAATAAAAGATTCTTTACAATCTATTGATGAGGAGAGGAATGAAACTTGTTGTTGTTACATGTTTTAAAAATCTTAACTGTGTGTTGCTAATGTTGCCAAATAAGGAAGTTGATTTCACATTACAAGTATTGTGTGTTTTTCATAAATTAGTGAATAATTAACTAACAAAAATTGTTTTTATAAACACTTAAATAGTTAGTGGACAACAAGGAAAGACACAACGTAAAGAATGGTAGCACAACATGAGTTGGGAGAAATATCACACAATAGAGAATAAGAATGTAATGAGAGGAGGGTGGTGGAAACCCCTCCGTATTTGGTTGAAACTGTAAGAAGCCTCATGGAAGAATTACAAAATTGTAAGGAAGACAATGAAAGGTTGATAAAAGAACATGAAAAAAAAAATTGAAATTTATGCAGTCCTATTGCAAAGCCTATCATATATACAAAGGTAGCTGCAACATGGACCCATGGCCAGTAATGTGGACATACATCATACTAATAAAATCCAAATTCCACCTAAGATACAAAAGCATGGCTCAGAAAATAGAAACACGAGGAGAAGCACCTCAAAGAAGGCCCAACATGGAGCTAAGAGACATGCTAATGCCAATAATTCAACTAAAGAATCCTCTAGTGAGGAAACTGACAACTCCAAGGAATTGTCTAGCAGTAAGACTAGTTTATATTCTTAGAGGAGAAGAAAGAGGAGGAAAAATTCCAAGAGCCATGACCATAAAGAATTTAAGAAATCCAAACCACCCACTTTCAATGGAGAAATTAAAAAGGGGGAAGAAGAAGAAGTTTGGCTACTTGGCTTGAAGACGTACTTCGGAGTCCATGACTACTCTAAAAACTTAAAGGACCTAATAGCCATTTTCAAGTTGAATGGAAAGGCCTCCATTTTGTGGGAGGACCTTAGAAATGTGAAAGGAATTCATGAGAAGGATTTGTCATGGAAACAATTCAAAAAATACTTTAATAGGATGTAGTTTTCTGAAATATACTATGATGAGAATACTGATTCATTCTATGAACTCAATCTAGGACAACTCACAATAGATGAATATATTAACAAATTTCTTGAGTTGATGAGGTATGTACCCTACATAAAGGATGAAAAGGTAAATATGCAATGATTTATTAGTGGACTACCTCAGTCCTTCTGAGACAGAATTGAGTTTGATGAACCTAAAAATTTGGAAGACATTATTCAAAAATCAAGGTTATGAGAAATTCAAGAACAAAGAAGAACCTTATAAGGATTGGAAGAATAAAAGTAAATTGGGGTTCAAGAAGAAGGGGTTTAAATCCTCAAGATTTAATAATCATGGGAAAATATCTAAGATGATCCTTCCTACTAAAAGTGTGTATCAGTAGAATTTTCCATCTCAAAGTGGTAATGAACCCTTTGGATCATCCCCAGAAAAGACTAATACTACAAAGAGAGAACCCTTGGAATATTGGGGTTAATGAGAAGAACATTTGTTGAGGGATTTCCCACATAGTAAATAGGACAATAAAAGGGTTTACAATATCCAAGAGGCTACCACAACCAATGATATGGCTAGGAGCATGCCACAAATTTATGCATCCCTAGATAATAGAAATGATGAACACCAAGATTCAGTGGTGGATATGGAAGTTATGATATCCAACCATCTAGTTTCCATTTTAATTGACCCTCGTTCTAATTTGAGTTATGTTTCCCCTCAAACTGTTGAGAAATGTAAATTGCAGCAAATAAAACATGTTAAATCATGGTTGGTACAACTAGCCACTAGAACAAAAATAAAGGTGACAGAGGTCATACCAGCATGTCAATTCATTTTGAATGGACTGCCCAGCCAAGAAACCCTAAAAACGCTCCCTTTAGGATGTTATGACCTGTTGATTGGGATGGAAAAGTTGGCTTCCCATAAAGCCAATTTGGACAATTACAATAAAATAGTGGAGCGTGAATATGAGGAAGGGGGGGGAATAACCGTATAAGGAATTCAAAATCTTGTCTCTGTGAGAGAAATATCAGCCCTTCAAGTGAATAAGTATTGCAAAAAAGGATGTCCTTTGTATGCAATACAAGTGTTGAACTCTATTGATGAAAATAAACCAATCCTAGAGGACCATCCTATATTAAGAGAGTATAAATATGTGTTTTTGGAAGAGGTACCAGTTCTACCTCCAAGAAGAGACATTGATTTTTAAATATAACTTGTACCTAGAGTAGTGCCAATGTCTAGAGAACCCTATAGAATGAGCACACCAGAGCTAGTTGAGATCAAACTACAACTAAAAGAGATGCTGGAAAAATGTTACATTCGACCTAGTGTGTCTCCTTGGGGAAGCACAAGATTTGTTTATGAAGAAGAAGGATGGCACACTCAGGTTGTGCATAGACTATAGAAAACTCAACAACATGATCATCAAGAATAAGTATCCCTTTCAAAGAATTGATGACTTATTAGACCAATTAAGGGGTGCTACAATTTTCTCCAAGATTGACTTGAGGTCTGGATACCCTCAAGTCCGAATTAACGATGAATAAATCCACAAAAAATCCTTTAGGATGAGGTATGTGCACTATAAATTTGTGGTCGTACCATTTGGGCTTACCAATGCACTATCCACCTTTATGTGCTCAATGAATAATGTACTCAACAAATTCTTGGATAGATTTATGTTGATTTTGATTGATGATATCCTAATCTATTATAAGAGTAGGGAATATCATGAAGAAAATCTCAAGTTAGTGGTTCAAGTGCTGAGAGAACACCAACTCTATATGATTTTTAGTAAGTGTGAATTATTCCAAAAACAAGTCCACTACTTAGGCCATGTTATCTCTGAAGGAGTGGCAGTTGATCCTAACAAGATCAAATCCATTAGGGATTGTCTTAAACAAAAATATGTCTCTGATATCAAATCCTTTATGGGCCTAGAAGGGTACTATAGGAGGTTCATAAATGGGTTTTCCAAGATTGGTTATCCAATCACCTCCCTTCATAAAAAGGGAGTTAGATTCATTTGGATAGAAGAGTGTGAAGAGATTTTTCAACAGCTGAAACACCTTTTAACCAATGCACTTGTGTTGAAGATTGCAGACCCAAAAAAGGATTTCCTTGTGTGTATATATGCATGCAAGGAAGGATTCAAAAGATTCCTTATGAAATAAGGGCATGAGATTTGTTACGAATCGAGAAAATTGGATGAAAATGAAATCAATTATGTGACACATTATTTGGAATTGACTATGCTTTAAAAATGTGAATGCATTACCTCCTAGGAAGAAGATTCATACTTATGATAGACCATAGTGGGATGAGATATTTGTTCGACCAACCCAAACTCACTACTAGATAAGATAGATGGATGTCTATCCTTAGTGATTTTGATTTGAAATCAAACATATCAAAGGAAAAGAAATAGGGTGGTTGATGCCCTTTGTATAAGTATGAAAGTGATTCACTAGGAAGATGTAAGCACCTGTGAACCATACATCAAGGAAAGAATCAAAAGTGCAAAAGAACCAGATGCATTTTACAAATTTGTGAGATCATACCTAGGACAGGAACCCACAAGGTTGAAGTATGAGGGCTATCAATTGTCGAATGATGGTCTGCTAACTTACAAAGGTGGGTTTTATATTCCAAATTGTGATGACTTGAAGAGGTTCATAATGATTGAACTACATAAAATACCATATATTGGTCATCCTAGATATCGAGAAATCATCACAACCACTAAGAAATTTTTTTACTGGCCCGGACTGAAAAAGGACATAGGTGACTACTTAGCTAAATTTCTAGAATGTCAGCAGGTTAAGGTGGAGCACCGACACCTGGCAGGGTTGTTGCAACCCCTACCAATTCTAGAATGGAAATAAGAAACCATCTCCATGGATTTCATCACAGGATTGCCTAAATCATCCAAGCAAAATGACATTATTATGGTAGTTGTCGACAAGATGAGAAAGGTTGCTCACTTTATCCCCATAAAGTCAACCTGCAAGGCAATAGATATTGTCAATATTTTCATGAAAGTAGTATTTATATTGCATGTCATGCCTAAGGAAATCATATCAGAAAGAGATACAAATTTTACTTCAAACTTTTGGAAATCTTTGTTTGTTGGTTTTGAAACTAAATTGCTATTTAGTATAGCCTATCACCCTCAATTTGATGGATAGAAAAATATGGTAAACCAAGTGTTAGAAGACATGTTAAGGATACATGTGATGCATCAACCTAGGAAATGGGAAGAATACCTACCACTGGTAGAATTTTCCTACAACAATGGTTATCAGGAGTCATTAAAGATGAGCCCTTTTTAGGCTCTCAATTGTAGATAATGAAATATTCCAATCAGATGGAATAGCCGATTAGAAAGAATTACACTCAGGCCAGATATGTTAAAAGAAATGTAAAAACAAGTAGTTCAAATAAAATAGAATATGAAAATATCTCAGGATAGGAAGAAAAGTTATGCAGACATAAAGAGGGCTCCTAGAGAGTTCAAAGTAGGGGGTCATCTGTATCTCTGAGTTAGGCCCAGAAAAATTTCCTTGAGAATGGGAACTTATGCCAAGTTGGCACATTAGTTTTGTGGACCCTTTGAAATTTTAGATAGAGTGGGACTTGTATCATATAGAATAGCACTTCCTCCCACGGTCAAAGATCATAATGTCTTCCATGTTTAGTTACTAAAGAAATATGTACATGATTCTAATCATGTAATTGATTGGCCTGTGATACAGGTGGAACCAAAAGGAGAATTCCTTCCAGAGCCACAATGCATAATAGATAGGAAATAAACCCCACTCAGGAACAAAACCATTGCATAGATCAAGGTGCAAGTAGAACACAGGTTGCTCCTTTAAGGGGGAGGGGATTGTAATAACCCTATTTCCCCTACCCCTTAAAGGAACAACATATATAATTATTGTTGAAGGGGTTTTCAATGTATATCATGATGCATGAGAGAGATGGTGAGGGGAACCAATAATGGTTGAGATGACCCCTACCCAACCAATACTCTGTTGTATTGAAACTTTTCAGATCTAGAACAGTCCTCTGACCTAGAGAATTTAATTACCAGTCAAGCCAGTAGTTTGGAAGTCTTCCTCAAGAGTCAATGAGGTGATGGGAAGAGTACCCATATGGAAACTTCCTGATATGAGCCACGAAATTGGGAATTGGACCCATGAAATATTGTTGAGGAAGAAAAGAAAAGGAAGAAAAAATTGTGGGAAAAGGAGGAGAATGCAAGAGGAATGGTTCTAGTGACCATTTTCTGAAGAGGGAGAGCACGTGCATCTCTCTGGTTCTAAATAGAACAAAGAAACGAATTTGTTTATGGGTACAAGAATTGTTGGGAATTGTTTTTCTAATCAAGATGATAAATGGAGCTACAAAAATATGGATTGATTGAGTGAGCAATCACAACATCATCTCTTGCTTGGTGCATAGAAAACTAATCTTCTAGAATTCATGTGGGAGGTGGAGGGTGACCTTCGTCCTTGGATGTTGCTAAAAAGAAGGAAGAATCTCTCTAAGGGCATCATGATCTAGATTGCGGGTGGGAAGTTGTAAACCATTTCAAAACCAACTGTGCCTATGGGTGGATCGAAAAGGGAACACCCTTCAACAGTTTCAAACTAATTTCAAATATAAAATAAGTGTTGTTCTAAGCCTTGTATTTTTCTTGATTTGTTTCTCTCATAATGTGAATTCTTTGAATTTTATGAATGTTGGAGTTATATTCTATTTAAATAGGAGAACTTGTGATTCCAATGTGTTAGTGACTGAGCAATCTGAAGTGGAGTCTGAAAATCACTTCTATTATTGATTTTACCTTCTTCATGTACCTTTCTAGACAAAGAAAATGTTAGTGATGAGTTTCCATTCATATTTGGAATACAATTTGGGCGGATCACCTACATAAGTATACATGTGTATGAATAAATCTAAGTACATAAACGAGATAACAAGTGTTCTAGAGAAAGAAAAATTCAGCCTTTGTTAAATAAGTTCAAGAACTCAGGTGAATTTATGAGTAAGCTTTCAGTTAAATACTATTTTAACTTATCTCCTTACTTCTTAGTTGTTTGTGTTCTAAAATAATAATTCGGGGTGTAATGGTTAAGGTTGATCTACATTTACAGCCCATCTTTTATTTCTAATGAGAATAGAAAAAACAAATAGAACCTCTACAAAAATTTAAAAACAAAGAGATGGACTTTTTTCCCAAGAATAATTATGATCTAAAGATTCTTTGGATTTTTGTATTAGAATACTTAGTAAGTAATGGACTTTAGAATTGTATTTGGTCTTTAAGGAAGTAGTCCAAATGTTATAAGACATTGAAATTTATTATAAATAAGGAATTTTCTAAATTTGTTAAAATACAAAAACTCCAAAAACCTTATTTGGACTTTAAGAAACGTTTATGCTAATTTTGAGCATTAATAAAAAATTATGCTAAACTTGTGTGAAAATTCCTACAAATTTGGAAGGGATCCCCTTAATTTTGGTGGCCAGTAAATTCCAATAGAAGTACTGAATTTACTGTGGATGAAATTCTTTTCTTATGACAAATTTCCTTAAATCTAGGTAATAAAAGTAAAGCTCGTAAGAAGGAGAAAGTTTACTCCTTTACCTGTGAGGAACAGAAATTATAAACCATATTTTAAATGGATAAATTTCCCTCATGAATACGATTTTATTTTATTATTTTTAAAAGTATGGAATAAGGAAACTTATTTCCATTTTTACTTTATTTTAGGTTTAATTAAACAAACTTTATTTAAACCTTACCAAATATTGATTTCGTGCAAGGATATATATATATATATATATATATATATATATATATATATATACCCATGATTATTCGCTATCATCATTTCTTAACATGGTTCAAAGGTTCGGGGCTTCGATAGTCCAGAGGTTTGAAGTGGAGTGTAACATCCTAGTTCTAACCCTTATGAACTATAATGTATTATGTAAATATGACCTAGGCTGGTGAGCCAGTAAAGTTGAAAAGGGGCCAGAGCGCCTAGGAAATGTAATACTTCATATACATTAATAAAATAAAGCATTGGCTGCATGACCGACAAGGACAAAAGAGATAGGGGGCTATGATTCCATGAGAGAGGGGACTTGAGGGCCTAAGTCTTTTTATTATTATTTTATTTTACCCATAATTGATTTTATGGAGAAAAGGAGTTACATGAGCTTCTTGGGAGGGAGGCCATGTGGATCTTGTCTTCATGTGATTTAAACATCCCTTGGGGGTTGTTTTGGGTCTTCGTCTTCTTCATCTTCTTCCCCTGGTTTGTTTTTTTCCCTTGTTCTTCTTCCTCTTCACTCACTTTTGCTAGTTTGGTTGCTCTTGGGTTGAGCATGGAAACAAATGGTAGGAAGAGGAGAGCCATTGATGAATGGATGTAATAATTATTCATCATTACAAGAGGGAATGGATGCATGCGTGCATGAGATTGATGACAGTTCAGATAGAACTATACACAACTAAGAGGCCTTGGAGTTTCCAGTAGGGATATTTCCTGACCAATAGCATTGGAACCCTAGAGAGAAATGGAACAAGATCAGTGACTGCATGGCAGAGAAAGGTGTTCATTTCTTGGGTTTTTGCAGGCTGAGGGGGAAAGATAAATGGAAATTAGGATTTGTTGTGAGGTTGGGAAACCTGAGATATGCTTAGCCAACTTTTGTGTGTTTAGACTTGGAATAGGACCCATCCTTGTGGATTCATAGCCCTGGCTCAGGGGTGATCTACTGTTGAGAGAAAATGAACATCAATGTTTATGGTTGGGAGGATCGACCTTGGTTTGCAACCAGTTGGTGAACATTTACTTACAAATATAAGTTATCTCTATGTTTTTTGTGTAATGTTTATTTCCGTTGTGTATTTAATTATCTCTGAGATATGTATTTTTAATATGCATGTATGTTGATTATTTGTTGTGTATGGCACGTTTCTTACTTATTTATTTTGTAGCTTGGATATTGTCTTAGTCATGTGGTGTGCATGCTTATAACATTGTTGATAATTCCTTTGTTTTCAAGATAAGATCAGAGAACTTAGTCTTGGGATTGCAACATGCCTCACCTGCGGGTGTCTAGGTCTGTTGCAGCCTATTTAAGGTAACGTAGCCTGGCCCGTGGGTGGTCTGGTATGTTACAGATTGGTATCGAAGCTTCTGGTTGAAACATCAGGCTGATATGGGTCGGGTTTATTAGTCAGAGGCTCGTGGTTGAGATCGAATTCTGACCTTGAAGTTAAAAATCTCAGGAGGAATTGCGTTGCAGAATTTACACAGGAGCTAGAACATTAAAGATCCTTTGTAAGGGTTCGAAGGATCAGACCATCCCTTTCTAATTCAGGAGTGATCGCCACTGTGGGATCAAGAGATATCCAATATTTTTGGATCAAAGGGAAGGTGAACAAGGTCCATATGATGAAGGCGAAGAAAAGGTTAAGTCACAACCGTCAAATCTCATTGGAGAGAAATCAACAGTGGTGAGGCGTTGTGAGGATCAAGAAGAAAATTAAAGTTTTTTCAAGTTTTAAGCCCACAATCGCTCAGGATTGTTGATCTTTATAGATCAATAGATCAATGGTGGATATCGATCCCGATACAAATGAGCATCTTTGTATTGTGAGGATCGGGAAGGAAATTAAAGAGTGAGGAAGTTGTGAGCCCACAATCACTCAGGATTGTTGATATTGCTAGATCAATAGATCAACAATGGATATTGATCCCACTACAGACGAGCATCTTCGCTTTGTGGAGATTGGAAAGGAAATTAAAGAGTGAGCGAGTTGAGTCTCTACAATCACTCATGGTCATTGATCTCTAGGCAAGAGACATGTGTTGGCAGATTGGTCAGTTCGGGAATTCAGAGTTTGGGAGAATTGGAGTGTGCTAGTGTGGAAACTCTCGAATCCATAAGTTTCGAAGCCCAAAGAGCCGAAGTGGTGGGGCATGATGATGTCACCTAGAGGTGATGTGGACCTCGGAGTGCAAGCATAAAAACTTTCGAAGCCTGAAATTTTGAAGTGATGTGGCTCGTGAACGTCACCTGGGATGATGTGGACACATGGGATGTGTGCCACGTGTCAGTGAGTTTTGAACCTATGGAATATTGAAATGTCAGTTAGAATGTGAAACGTGTCACCCTCCTGATTGGGCCACGTGTCCGCTTCTAGTATTTTCACCACGTGGCGACAGTTCATGCAGTCTAGAGACTAGGCACTCTGGAGGAAAAAGATGTGACATTTTACGTTGCATCGAGAACTCCTGAAGGCCTGAAGGTTAGATTACATATCGACTGTTGATCCCAGAAAACATGAGGCAATATATATCGTAGTCCGGAGACTTGGTACTGTCTCTACGAGTGAAAAGTGTCGAAGCATGAAGTCGCGAAGGCACGCAGACCGTCGATTTAGGATCCCTTCGGGACCTTTCTCGACCGTTAGATCAAGAAGTGGAAGGATGGCGTAAGAACTTCAACAGATATCACTATGGGGAATTGAGTGACTCGACATTTGAAATGTCTCGTAGTCCCAGAGTAGAGAATTTCCATAGTCCATTGATATAAGACCCTTCGGGAGTTCTTGTGACTATTGGATCCAACAGAGGGAGTAGAGGTAAGTACTTCGGAGGATTGCCACTCCGGGGAGGTAGAATACTCAGGAATGGAAATATCTCGAAGCACTAAATTTCTGAATTGGTTGAGCATCGTCTATATCAACACTTGATTAAGTCATATTCGTTGATCTCATTGAAGACTCCAGATGAGGGCAGGACCATCCGTTCGGTGAGAGATTAAATCTCAATCATTTGTTTTTGCTAGTGGAGTTATTAAAGGCTTCGAAAAAGTGTAACTCTAGGGGAAAACAAAATTTGACAAAGGAAAATAGTCGAAGGCCAAAGTCCAGAGGACTTGGTCCTAGCGTCGGTCCCATGCTAAGGTAAAAAGGGCCTAGAAGTAAACCAACCCTCGGACTTGGTGCTCACGCAAGCTCTCGTGTGGAAAAAAATGGAGCAAGGCACTAAAGGTTGATTAAGTCCACGGTTTCGAGCCGTGGTCATGTGGAACTTGGTTTGAAGGAAGCGCCTTTGCAGTTTTTGATTTTTCTGTATCATATCAGGGGGATTAAAGTGTTTTTTCAGGGACCCCTAACTTCCATCTATGGTATTCGATTGGGGAAAGAGTAGAGTCATTGGAAATATTATTCATAGGACTTAGAGGAAAATAACATGGATCTATTATAATATAAAGATTGATATAATTTTCTTCATGAATTAAGTAGAAAAAGTACCTATAAATTTAATTGATGATTTTGTATAATATGTATAATTCTAACCAGATGATTTCTTGTAGGTTTGTCGGGATTAGAGGTATAACTAGATCAATTCAAGAATAGGATCGGATGTTAGGGTCATGGAGGCATGAAATTGCTTACATAAGTTGGATGAGGTACTACAAAAGAAATAATCCCCACATGAGACATGAAGCTAGCAAGTGAATAATGTCATTAATGGGCATAGAAAGGAAAAGTAAGGCTCCATAGCCTTGAAAGTAGAGATGTGTAGACAATTACAAGCTTGATGTGGAAGAAAACAAAGAGCTTAAGAGGTGGTGTGTGAATAATATCTATGTGTCAAGAATAGGAGTTTCAAGGAAGTATTTGTTAGATACGACTTATCTACTTGTCTAATAGTACTTAGTGTGAAAGAAATCCACTTATGATATTAGATTTCATAGTGGAAGCAAGATGTCAATGCAAAAAAATTTAAATGCTCTCTCACCTGAAAAGTGGCACTCAATGAAAATGGATTTCCATTAGGGAATGGTACTAAGTGGGAAAGAATGGCCAAGTGGAACGTGGCTGGAAAAGTGTTCAGACCCAGGGAACCACAGTGTAGATGAATAGAATGGGAGCACACAAGGCAACAAGGATCTGAAGGAATTCAAGGACAACCAACTACAACATAAATAGATAAATAAATAAGTGAATTAAAACAGAAATGTGCTAGAGTGCATGAGGAATACAATGAAGTTAAATTGCATAAGCATTAGTAGGCATGCTGACAGTGAATTCTTGGTGCTTATGGAGGTGTATGTTTTCATATGTACATGGTGGGATATGCATATAACATGCTTGTGAACTTAGAATAGTCTATTATTATGAGATATTGATTGAGTATGACTAATGATGGATTATGTATTCAGGAAAAATGATATAGAAGGGTTAAAGATATGGATGTTGTTGTTGCTTATGATTTCCATCTAGGTGAAGACCCATGAGGGTGGAAGGAATGGTGATCAAAATGATGAAGGAGGAATTTTGTGAGGTTCTACAAATATCAGTTGGTCAGATAGCAACAAGTAGGTTGATAACAACCAGGCGGGTATGTCTTTAGTTTTGTTGATGCATACATGTTGAAGGGGATTGAGGTAAGAATTCCCTCAGTTAATTTTTAGTATTTAAATTGATATGTAATGGCCAAAGGCGTAGAGTATGTAAGTGTTGTCGATGCTAGAATGCATTTAAATAAAATGTCAGTTGCATATTATGTTATGATTGGTTATGGGATCATAACTGGGTTAATTTAGGAGACATACTCCTATAACAATGAATATCCATAGAGATAGTCATGTGTGAGACCATAATATGGTTGGATATGGAAGGGATATAGTGCTATGTAAGTGCTCAATGGTATCTACTTTATATATGATGTTTTGATTGCAACCTCTTTTCCAAAACTGAAGAGAACTTAAGGATTATATTCTTGGTGTTGTGCTTGGGTGGAAAAGGAAGGTAACCAAATAGTTAGGCAAGAAGTAGGAAGTCTGTGGATGATGTGTTGTGTCATTGGCCATACCTTTCAACTCATCATGGTGTAATGCATGACATAGTTATGTGGTATTATGTAGTCAATGCATGGATGCATCGTGTAGATGTGGCCATGGGTATTGGTACATTGATTGTCATTTTATTTAGTAATTAATTGTTGCATTATGAAAAGTCTGTGGTTCTGAAAAGACATAATGATGGATAGATGCATTATATTTAATATGAATACTAGTTGAAGGTGATTGGATTGTTGTTTTTACAATTTCAAGATCAGATTTGGAGCTATTAAAAATGTTGCAAGTGATATTGCAGGAATCATTGAATGCATTGGGTGAATGCACGTATATATTATATAATATAGAAATGATTATGCTAATAGCTGAAATGATGTGAGTATTGCTAACTCGTGAAGTTGAAAACACTTCAGGAGATGTTAGATATTACAACAAGAAAGCTGCGGGTCAAAGAAGCTACATAATGATAAATTACAGAAAATCTATGTTGAGGGGACAAAGTGATAAAAATATTTCTGGATAGAAGAAAGAAAATATCGGTTGATAATACATGTATAGGTAATGATGAGTTCATTCCAATTGATAGTTGGATTGATGGAAGTGATTGAATTGTACATGTAAACAATTCTAAGATCACTTTGTGATTTTTTTTTGAATCAATG
>JZKD02S0478486.1:628265-641794 GCA_000966675.3 Picea glauca | reverse complement strand
ACACCCCACCCTTTTCTTGATGAAACTATCCACTCCCATTTAATTTCAACGAGATTGGCTCACACCCCCAATCTCTCAAACAAACCACATCTAAAATTTTTCTAAAAACTCACTAGTTTTCCTCCACAGGAGGTGCCAAAAGAAAATTTTTATCCTAGATATGATTTCAGGGATAGGCATCCAAATAATTCCCTATTATCTGGTTCTCACATTGCCAAAACAATAGAAGTTGTCAAATATGGAACTGGAAATCCTCCAAGTCAAGTGTTCCTAACACCATAAGGCAGGGAGATACCCGTGAAGGGTTGAAGGCTGAGGTCCAGTTGTTCTATGCATCCCCCTTTGAGGCACCCACCTCTTGGATGGGATCCAGCCCGTGACCCATTTCTTAGGCCGAAAATCTAAATGTCGCACTTTGATCGAGGTACCTAGTGACCAAATTTTAGGACATCTACCCAGGTGGCAATTGTGGGCTGCAATTGCACCTTGATCAGATTTTGTGTGGCTATTGGGAAATATTGCCATCTCTTTTGGAATATGCCCCCTTTACCCCTCATTATAACTAATTACTTCATCCCTCACTAGTTTCTCTTCCAGTGACTTCAGACCCCACTGTTGAGTACTATTGGAAGGTCCAGTGCTATTTGAGAGGAAGGACGTTAGGTATTTTAGGACATGAGCATTTGTTTTCTTTGATCCCCCACGTGGACAAAACCTGTTTATCCACATATATGCTTCTTTTGCAAAAATTAAATATTGTATGTATGATGCACTTCTGATTACATTTTGATTTAGATATATATCGTGTAAAGTTCAAAAAGTACAACAAAAGACTCTTGTTTATTTATTTACTCTCACCACAATTCACACACATCCACTCAGCTAGTCAGACATCATAGGGGACCCACAGAACCCCCGTCGTTCCAGACGCTTGCTAAATCTCCCTCCTATTTTAGGGGGAGTTACTAGTCTTGCCAACTCATAGGCCCCACCTTCTCACACTCCTGTGAATGCCACTGTCTTAGGATCAACTTTGCTTGGTTCCACCTTACTTGGGTCCACTTCCCAAGGTCCACTATCCACTCACTCTCCTTTACACGGAAGTGGGGGGCCAACTTCCTCACAAGGAGGAAGTACCAACCCACCTAACCCCCCTCAAGAGTCAAGTTCATAGAACACTGACACCATGGATGGAACTAATCCTCCGCCACCACTCCAGATGCTATATTTTCCCTCTCTTAACATACCAGATTTAAGTAAGATCACAAATGATACTATATTGCATGACCCCACATGGCCTGCAATGCCTACCAAACTACCTTCAGACATCACCAAGTTTGAAGGAAAGGCAGAGGATGACCCTGCCAACCATGTCTTGAATTTCCACCTATGGTGCTCTTCCAAAAAAATTATGGATGATTCCATCAGACTATGATTATTGCAATGCACTCTCACTGGCCCATCAGCCAAATGGTATGTAGATGAAAAATCAAGGCCCATGCGACTTTCAAGTCCTTGGCCAAAGAATTTTGGACCTTCTTCCAATTACCAATCCGCCATGACAATTGTCTTGCACTACTCTCTAATTTTAAACAAAACTCAGCCACACATATCGCTGATCACATTCATGAGTGGTGTAGATGACGTAGTTTGTGCAAAGCCGAAACCACCAAACAACAGTGTCTTGACTAGTTTTTCAAATCACTTGTCTCTCTCCTCGGTAAAGATGTAGCTTCCACCTTCCCTCCATTAGAAGAAGAAGCCATCAGTAAGGCTCAACAATATGACCTCATCTATTCACAATCAGGGTACTTGTACACAGTACTTCCTGATCTCCCAAAACCCGTGCCATTCGTCCAAGACAAACCCAGGATGTCTCACTCGGTAAACGGATTGATTGGTAATACCACGCACCACAGTCCACAATCCCAACAACAACTGATGTATGGCACACCTCAATATCCACCAGCATATTGGGGAACCTCTTATTATCCTCCACCCCCTTATCAACAACCATACCCTATTTCTCTCCCTCCACCTATCAGTGGGCCACTGCCGGCACCCACAATACACCCACCTATCCAAACAAGTTCTGGTACTCCCTCTACCTCAACTTATACTCTAAGTAATAGTGAAAGCACCATGCCTTCCTATGTACCTTATGGATCACAACTCCCACAGAATCCATACTTTCCATTCCCCGATCCTCCCCAACCCATGGCTCCCCCACACCCTCACGCTGGGGTGAATTTTGTTCAACCCTCTCCCCTTCAACATTATCAAAATTTTGAACAGATGAATACGGAAAATCTGACCCATCAGTCAAATAATGCCAAAAAGAAAGGAAAAAACAAGAACAATAGCAACCCAGGTCAAGGCGGGAATCACCCCCAACAGAACCAACCTACAGGGGGCAACCAGAATCAAGGGAATCAGAACCCCCAGGGGGGAAATAACAACAAGTGTCAAGGGAGAAATAACAATAATATTAGAACCACCTTCCCTTGTGCCCTTTGCAGTGAGTTCAGTCATTATACTCATCATTGTCCCCAAATCGTTGATTTTAAATGGATGAAAGACTTAGGAAGTGTACCACCCCCACAACAATACATACAACAATACATGCAACAACCACCCCCAGCCGTGCTGTAGAATCCCATTCCAAACCAGGGTGTGATGAACACCCAACAGGACATGCAGCCTACCCCACCACAGTTGGGAAAGTATCTCAATCCAAACAATCTCGCAGATCATACTATCCTCCTCACCAGTGAGGAGGAAATCATGCTGCAAACATGTAGTTGTCAATACCGTGCACCCGCTGAGTCTCCTCCCATTCCCCCAAGAATAATCCTAGCACCAAAGGGACCCCCATTGGTGATTCCTTTCCCCAACACAGAAACAGCTCTTCACATCCCTCGCATCCGATTGCGCAGGAATGTCCACAACCCACAGACTAGGGAATCTCATAATTACAGTTTGGTCAATGACTTAGCACAATCCTCGGCTTCCATGTCAGTCTTAGAAGTCCTTCAAACTTTTCCCACTCAATGGAAATCATTACTTTCCACCTTGGGGCCAGTCGACCCCGTGGATACCCAACTCATCACATTTGATCTCGACATCGGAGAACCCCGCCTCCCCGCTCTAATCTCTTTTCAAATCCCAGTGAAAATTTAGAACATTACAGGTCATCGATGAAGGAAAATCCACATGCATTATGTCCAAGTCTGTATGGCTAAAACTTGGTTCCCCCGAACTTATACCATCTTCCATTACCTAAGAGCTTATGATGGACGACCATCTTCTCCTGAAGGGCTCTTCCAAAATGTCCTTGTAGAACTCAGGGGCAAGACCATTCTCATTGACAATGAAGTTATCGATGCCCCACTCAATTATAATATCTTGTTCGGTCGTAGCTACATGTACGCTATGAAGGCAGTTTCCTCTTCCATATTTTGAACCATGATGTTCCCCCATAATGAGAAGATCATTACCATTGACCAAGTCTCAAATTATGAGCCTAAACCTTCTTCCAACATCGATAACATTCTCCCCCTCATCCACATGAATCCTAAAGCATACCCACTCATCGAAATGGGCCCCGATATTTTCAAAGACCCATCATTATTAGGAACTTACCATGGTGCACCACTACTCCTTCATCCTTCCAATCAGGTATGCGTCATATCATCCAAAGGAACTGACATGGAGGATACCCTTCCTCCCAGGGAAGCTTCTATCATATCTGATGTCCCACTAGTCACAGAGCTCCTCCCTCGTGAGCCTCCTGTGAACTCGTCGAATCCACCAATTCATGATTTCACCTCTCCCCAAGGCCATATCCCAGTTTGGGAGACAGTTCCCCAATCCATTACTCAAATCCCCTTATTTTACCCTCCACCAGGCATACAATATTTCCAAGTAGCCGCAACGCTTACCCTCCCTAATATGGTTTTGACAATTCCAGTTTGGTATTTACATTCACCAGAGATGGTTCCTCAGCCATCCCTTCCCCCCCAAACAGAAGGAATCCCAATGATGATTCCCATACTCACTCCCACCATACCCTCTACACCCCCACTCACTAACCTCCCTACCACAGCTGGGGGTAGAAGAAAGAATAAGGAGCCCACAACTCCACTCCCTCCATGCATCCAACCTCCTTGCATGCTATGTGAGAAAGATGGACACCCAACCAACAAATGCCCATCTCTACCCGAGTTACGTAACCTAATTCAACTCAATCAAACACCATCACGACTCATCACTGTAGCAAGTACTACCACTACCTCCCCTAAGTCAAGAAGCAAAGGGTTGCAAACCAAATTCTCTTGTGCTATATGTTCAGAATATGGCCATTATACACACCATTGCCCAACACTACCTCACTTCTGACAGACATTAGTCGTAGTACGCCAAAGCTTCCAGAACGAACCCAATCCAGCTACATCATCCCTACCAATAATCACTGACATCCATTATGTCACAACTTCAGTCAATGAACGTATGAGATGCCCCTGCTCTCTATGTGAATCCTTAGATCATTTTACATATCAATGTCCTATGATCATTGAATACAAGCAACGCCAAATGACCTTGATTCAAAACCCTGTGCCCCCTATAGAATCGATGGTTGACCTTACCTCATCACTAGAGATTCTTCATATCATTTCTCCTGAACCAGAGGCACTCCCTATTCCTCCATGGTTCTTGGATGACTTATCCTAGGATTTACCCAAAATTCTCTTGTTCATTTCCCTACAGAAATTTTACATCCAACTACCACTAGTACTCCACAATACCTCTATATTTGGTTTATGTCGAGTGAACCATCGCAATCCCATTGCATTGTTCCTCCTGCTTCTTCATCACCAGAGGACAACCACATGGTGAAAGTCACCAATATCACTCTTTACGATCCCTTTTATTCCCACCAATTTCACCGTGACGAGGACATACTCAAAGAATTAAACACCCCCGACTACCCATGGGATGTGCTACACCACAGAGCGCTCTTCTTTCCACAGGAATCCTTCACGCTTCCTAACCAACACCCCATATATGAAATCGAAACCAAGGATTTTATCCCATCAGGGCATATCGACTAGTTCAACAACCCCATTCCTACCCCTGATGCTTTTGAAGAAGGCAACATGGCCAACGTTTCCCCGACCATCAAAATCGATATTTCCATCAAAAATGGAGTCATCGAGGAAATCACCATTGGCACCGCATGCACTCCTCAAGAAATCACCGCCTATAAATCCCTCTTCCAAGAATATCGGGATATTTTTGCCTGGTCATACACAGAGATGCCCGGCCTTGATCCCTCTATTGTCGAACATCACATTGACACTTGGCCTGATATTACACCGGTTCATCAAAAACAATGACCACTACACCCATCCAAAGCAGCGACCATTAAAGCCGAGATTGAAAAATTACACACAGTTGGGTTCATCTACCCCATTGCATATACCTCATGGGTTTCCAACCCTATACCCATTAACAAAAAATAGAGCACTATCCACGTCTGCACGGACTTTCGCAATCTCAATCACTCATGTCCCAAAGACAACTTTCCAACGCCTTTCATTGATCAAATTATCGACGACTACGCAGGCCACGAGGCTCTGTCCTTCATGGATGGTTTCTCTAGTTATAATCAAATCCAAATCCACCCAGCTGATCAATACAAAACCGCATTCACCACCCCTTGGGGTACTTTTTCATATTGTGTCATTCCTTTTGGCCTAAAGAATGTTGATGCAACTTTCCAATGGGCTATGATATACATTTTTTATGATCTAGCTCATATCATCCTTGCATACTTGGATGACCTCACAGCTCAATCCAAAATACGCACCCAACATCTTGATGATTTACGAATCATCTTCCAACGATGTCGTCAATACAACATCCACTTGAACCCCCTCAAGTGTGTGTTCTGCGTCACTATCGGGGCACCATTTTTCATACCCTGTCCAGGTACGTATGCTCATGTTCAAAATTATCAAATAAATGCTTGTATGTTCGATTCTCTTCAGATATTGTTCACGTCGGGTATTTGGTTTTCATGTGTGTAGGTATTTGGGCATCATACATTAGTGCAACTCCTTCAGGTATATAATAAACACTAGCATGTAATCATTCCCTCTGAATCTCAATTGCATCTCCAGTCACAACCTCTGAAATTAGCCTTTAGGATCCCCATCTCCGGCTCTGCAGTACCGACACCTCCATTACATTTTGGGTATTTTCACCTAGTAGCACTCTCTCCCACATGAGTTGTCCCATTCATAGTGCCCCTTGGCACTTTGACACTCATGTTGTTTTTCAACCCTCTAGGGATGGGAGTCCCGATAGTCTTACACCAATTCGTGAATCAGCCACATACTCATTCTCCTCATTTTGCTAGCTTTCCCCATGGACTTCCATGATTATCTCTTCAAGTTTCTCATTTGATTGCACCTCTGTAGTATCATTAACTCTCCATTTCATCCACAATCAGTTTTCCCATCCACAAATTTCCCTCCATTTCATCTACCTCATACATAAACCCACTCATGGGGCCCCCAACCTCCACCAGTTCTCCAAGAAAAAAGAACCCTAACCGGCCCAACCATATTACATTGGGGCACCCGTTTCTGTGTTTGTACACTCGTCCCAAATTATTTGTTATAAATTGTACAAATCCTTTGTTTCCAGCATTTACATATCTTTTTTTCATCACCTTTGATGACCTTCTTCCCTTTTTGGCAAAACGCAACCCATGTCTCCCTTGGTTGGGGCACTCCTTATCATCTACTCCTGTTGACATCGTCCATATACTCCAAGTATCCCACAGGCCACTTACCTCTGCTCTTTGAGTTTGGCCACTTTGTCCCGCCTCTGGCACAACTTATCCCACGTCTTGTTGTCCCCCTAACACTCGACCTAGTTGAACGGTTGCAGCCACTTATACTTTGCATATAACCCCAACCAAGGGTAGTCTTGAGTCTTCATACATCTTGATTTCTTCCATGTACCTCCTCAGTTCCTAACCTCACCTAGTAGATTTCACGAAGCCCTTTTCTTCTTGAAGTTGCATCCCCCTTTTGCCGACATCAACACAGTTTCCAGAAGGGCGACAATATCTTGACTCTCATTACCTTTCCAATGAGAGGTATCAGACGACACAGGGAGAACCACAATTGCTCCGTGCTATCATTGACCCCCATAACATTCTACTTCAACACTTTCTCATGTTATGGTGGGTCTTACTTTGTGACTATTGCAGTTATTTCTTATATTTGTTGAAGACCTTTGAACTTGGTTGGGCTATCAATGCCTACAGAATCTATGATACTTCTTATAGGTGTCATTACCTGCTATTCAGAGTATGTTCCTCTACAGAATTGTCTTCTACCTTTATCACGACCACCCCCGAGGGCACTGCAATTGTCTAAATCAACACACCATTTCAGTTACTATACAACACCATTCTTTTTTGAGTTACATGACACGAGCATGGGGCATGCCCGCCTCGTTTGTACACAATTTATTTTTACACACCTCATGGAAGGTTGGGTCCTATAGGTTCCCTTCTCCCTCCAACGGGTCACTCTTGATACTCTCGCTATCACTCTCTCTTACAATGACACTCTCAGTAGAAGAAACATTGATGAATTTTGGCTATACGTATGCTCCTAACCTCATCCATCAGGGGGCATCTGTTATCACTGAAATTTCATTTGCAAATGGTTACAGAAATCCAACATCGTCAAATAGTTATGAGGTCACCCATGGACCAAAATTACCACAAAATCATTTCCAAAAGGTCCAAAACTATACAACTAGTGATAAAATTAAGGTGTGTTATGACTACATAGGGCGCGCGTGCACATGCGCAATCCAGAAACACACTAAAAGCGCACATGCACACGATGCACGACTGTGGTCGCTAAAATCCATGCACATCTGAGAACAACGCATTTATGAGATTGGTTGGCCTCCCACCCACTTTTGGTTCAACTTCCAAGTTGATTTGACACCCAAATCTTGGCTGAATCCGACTGGGTGGCTGGTCAAAGATCTAAAAAATGCCCTAAATAGCCTCTTTTCACACTACAAGCTGGTTGCACAATACCTCAAAGAGGTGCTATAAAACAAGGCCATGGGTGCACTTCATTTTCAAGGAATTCATTAGCAAGGTTATGCTGCTGCTATTCTCTTGGGGAATCCTCTATTCTCATCAGGAGTATACTAGCATCATTACACTGGGCAATCCATCTCAATTCTTGAGTGGATTAGCTTGGGATTCTTTCACCATTTCATTCAATGTTGTAAGAAGAGCTTAGTTGTGGGGGTCCAAGAGCCCTCCCTTGGAGGAAGAAAGGACCCATAGTCCTTCTTCTTCTTGGTGTTTTCTTTCACTAATATAATCCTTGGCATTGGTGACATGAGTCTTATTGGTTTTTTGTTCTTATGTCCTTATGCTCAATAGTTTAGTTGTTCTTTTATTTCTTAGTTTATTTCTTAGTTGTTCTTTTATGTTTCTTTCTCTAACCCTTTTCCTTTACATCTATCTTTATCAGCTAACCCAACTAAGCTTGTAAGAACCTTCGTTTTTCTCATTTAGGTGACAAAAGAGGTGCAACACAAGTGTCAAAGTTTTGATAGTCCACGTTGAAAAAGAATATCCAACCATGGGCTGACACATGTTCCAATCCAAGGGTGCCACATGTCACCATCATCAAGGCCTTAAAAATTTCAAATTTATATTTTTGGACTCCATGGGATTAGATCCCATGACCTGCCTCTTCAAATGACTTAAGCACAATGAGCTAGACAAAAAGGGCAAATAACTTACGCACCTTTTCTAGCTAAGGGACGTGTGCCCCTTGGGAACTATGCCATATTGCCCTCATATGACCATAGAAAGGGGGAATGTGCCATAACTGGGGGATTAAGAATATTTTTTCCACATTTTGGGTCTTGACCTTGTTTTGGTGGATTTTTAACTGAATCTTAGTGTGTTTTGAGGATTTTTGGCTCTCTAAAGGGGATCTGAGCCCAATGTGAAGCCAGAAAGTTGGGGGGAAGTTGGATTTCGAACCCAAACTTAGAATATATATAAACTAGAGGTTTTTGACAAACTAGGAAGGTTCAAATACAAAAGAATGATGAAGAATTGTGAAGATTAAGATATTTTTATGCAAGGAAGCCATTGAGAAAGTGAACTTTGGAGGCCATTTCCAGAAGCTACCCTCATCCTTGTTTAGTGCCATCATTTGTGTTGGATTCTTGAGGTAGAGAAGAACAAAACCATACTAGTTTGTAATCCATTTGATGTAATTCTGATGTACTTTTTAAGCATTGAATATTAATAAGAAATCCCCCCCCCCACTGAGACAAAGGCCCGAAGACGTAGGCAACCTTGTCAAACTCCATTAACAATCTTTGGTGTTATGGTTTGCTGTTATTAATGTTTAATTTGTGTTCTATATTATTTATGATGGCTGCAACATTCATTCATTAAATCTTCTTCTTCTCTTAATTCCTAAGCAGTAGATCAAATCAGGCATAAACTTAGCCATAGTCTTTAAAAGATCAATTTTGGATCAAGTGGTATCAGAGAAGGTTCACAGTTGGTTTTTTTGAGTTTGCATGATTACCAGGGAAAAGCTAAGTCATGGTGAAGGAGAGCTTGTATAATGAGATTCTGAGATTGGATCAAGAAAGAGAACAACTCATAGTGAGAAAATGGCATCGGAAGAAGGTGTTTCTCAAAATGAAAGAGAGTTTCAAAGAACTTTGTTTGGCATGTCAAAGATGGTAAAAGTGTTGTATGATGATTACTTGGAACAGAAGAGACCGGTTCAAGGGGAACATTCAAAGAAAGCCAAAAGTGAAGAAGGAGAAGACCCTCCAAAATCTCCTCTTTCACCTCCTTCATCTCCATCTTCTTCTTCTTCAAGTACAATTTCAAATTCTACTGTAGGAAAACATTCTCATAAACATAAGTCGTATATTCCATTACTTAAACTTGATGTAAAATTTGTTTTTCCTGTGTATCATGGCGAAGTTAATGCTGAGAAAATTGATAATTGGGTTAGACATATGGAGGTATATTGTAATGTTCCACAAATCAAAGATGAGGAAACCAAAATAAAATTGGCATCACTTCGTCTTAAAAGAACATCTCTCATCTAGTGGCAAAGTAAAATGCAACATGGAACTCAACAAGTTGGTAATATGTTTCTATCATGGCATGGTTTTATTTCCGCACTTAAAAGACAATTATATCCTTTGGGGTATAAGGAAAAGGATTTAATTGAATGGAAAAGTCTTAAGTTAAGAAAAGGACAGTCGGTGCAGGAATATACAGATGAATTTCATGAGATGTCTTTGATGTCATATGTTCCATTAACTACACAAGAAACTCTTCTAAAGTATATAGGAGGTTTTCCTGCTTATATTCGTAATATTGTGTTTATGTTTGACCTACTATTCTTGATGAGGTTTATGTGCAAGCGACATATATTGAGGAAGGTAAAATTGGAGTTAATGTATCAGGGGAATCATCTTCAAATAAGGATTGAAAAGGAAAAGGGAATGGGAAGAAAGAAAATCCAGTGACAGTGAAGGAAGAGAAGCTCTCTTGCAATCATTGCAAGAAATAAGGGCACGATGATGAGAATTGTTGGCAATTGCACCCAGGGAAGAGACCAAAGTGGTTTAAAAGGAGGAAAGGGAGGCAAAAAGTTGCAGCAACAACATGACCAACAGACTTGGGGTATGATTTAGGTGATGAGTCTAATATTACAGTAGTTGGTTTGACAAGTAAAATTGGTGATGATTTTGATTCAAGAAGTAAAGTGTTTCATATAAGGGTCATAGTGAAATATACCAAGATCGACATATTGATATATAGTGGATCTCAATATAACTTAATTTCAAAAGAATTGGTTAAGCAATTCGGATTAAACACTAAGATGCATCACAAACCCTATTCACTTAATTCAAGAATCAAAGATAATAAATTTCCCGTAACAAAGCAATGTATCATGAAGTTTTCAATTACATATAAGTATGTGGATGAAGTAACATATGATGTGGTGCCACTAGAAACATGTGGAATGGTATTAGGTAGCCCTTATTTATATGATATAAATCTTCTACAAGGAACAAAATCAATATCACTTAACTAAAGAAGGGACATAATATGTTGTACATGCTCATCATATAAAATCAAATCAATCTCTTCTAACAATGGAACAATTAAAGAAGGAATCTTATGAAAGAAATACACCTATAATTGTGCCAAGTAAAGAAGTTGATCTTAACCATGAACATGAGATGGTTGTAGGATGGGAGTTCAATCATACTTTGCTTCAAGATAAGTTAATGTCATACAAGCCAGTCAAATATATTGGTTCATTTTAAATCATATTTATAATGGTATCACTGCTAATGTTTTCTACATGGATGGTAGTGGATTTAGTAAGATGTGAATGAGTTCAAGTAGCTAACAATATGATTTAAGTTGTCATGGTTATTATGAAATTGATTATGATGCGACAGGTGCACATGATTGAGTTTAAAGACAAAGGACAAGTGGGGAGGAATATCTCACACTTGATGACTTGTTAATACCCTTTTGGAGGACCAAAAGGTCTTAGTGGGGAGGAATGATCCAAAATGGATCTAGGAAGGCCTAAAAATAAAAGTTCTCAAATTATCAATAAAATTACATGATCACAAATTTATCTTCACAAGATTTCCAATAGCTCAAATGGATCGAAAAATGGTCGTCATATGAGAAAGTTATGGCACTTGGAAAATTTGGTCTTCTCCAGGGAAAAGCCAAAGGGTCAAAGGGAAATGTGGAATCTTCAGCATGTGACACCTGGAAGATTCAGATTAATACAAGTGGCATCCATCAGGTGACTAAATTTAGTATCACTATATCATGACAAGTGGCAAGGGTTCATGATGACAAGTGTCATTAAAGTTTTGATAGTCCCTGTGGCAAAAGATTGGCCAACCATGGGCTGACACATGGTCCAATCCAAGGGTGCCACATGTCACCATGGTAAAGGCATTAAAAATGTCAAATTTGTATTTTTGGACTCCATGGGATTCTATCCCATGACCCGCCTCTTCAAATGACTTAAGCACAATGAGCTAACCACAAAGGAAAAATTACTACATTAGAAAAAAGCCCACCTTTTTCAGAAATTTAAACTTAAGCACCTTTTCCAGCTAAGGGAGGTGCATACCTTGGGAACTAGGCCACATGGACCTCATATGACCACAGAAGGGGAGAGACTACCCTAAATGGGGGCTTAAGAAGATTTTTTTCCAAATTGTGGGTTTTGACCATGTTTTAGTGGATTTTTAACTGATTTTTAGTGATTTTTGAGGATTTTTGGCCCTCTGAAGGGGATCTGAGCCCAATTTGAGGTCAGAAAGATGGGGGGGGGAGTTGGATTTTGACCCCCAACTCAGAATATATATAAACCATATGATTTTGAAAGTCCAGGAAGGTTCAAATACAACATAATGATGAATAATTGTGAAGCTTAAGCCATTTTTATGCAGGGAAGCCATTGAGAAAATGAACTTTGGAGGCCATTTCCAGGAGAAATTCTCATCCTTTTTTAGTGTCGTTAGTTGTGTTGGATTTTTGAGGTCGAGAAGAACACAACCATACCAACTTGTAATACATTTGATGTACTTCTGATGTACTTTTGAAGTATTGAATATTAATAAGAAAACCTCCCCCACTGAGACAAAGGCCCGAAGATGCAGACAACCTTGTCGAACGCCATTAACAATATTTGGAATTATGGTTTGTTGTTCTTAATGTTTAATTTCTATAATATATTTTTTATGATGGCTGCAACATTCATTCATTAAATATTCTTCTTCTCTTAATTCCTAAGTGGTAAATCAACTCATGCATAAACTTAATTACACCAAAAGGCGTACACCTATTGACAATGAGCACAATTAATTACCTTTTAATCTAAAATTCTAATCTGATGGCTAACAGTTGAAGATGCTGGCATATTCTTAGTCATCCTCCCAAATCAATGAATGTGATTTCCTCTTCATAACTTCCTTGTATTTTTTAATGCATCAGTTAACCTGTTTACCTTTTAACATTTACCTAATCATATTAAAAAATTACTGTAGCACTATATGATTGCCACGTTTAAATGATTAAACTTTGGATTTAGCATGTTGGCTGTAAACGCTCATTTTTTGGTTGTGTGTTTCATGTTTTGGCTATGCGTTTCATTTTTTGTCTCCGTGCCTTTCGACGTTCATCAACCATGGTTTTGAGTGGTTGTGCTAGTCATATTCTTTAAAAGATCAATTTCGGATCAGCTTGGGAACACATACCTCAATTTTAGTGGATGTCGTCTATTGGAAGATTGATTGTTGTCATTGATGTCAACCCTAGTCATGGGTTTTGGACCGCAAGATTGATAAAGGTATTTGGACATGAAGGAAAATGCACATGCATATACAACACC
>JZKD02S0478486.1:608732-619813 GCA_000966675.3 Picea glauca | reverse complement strand
TGGTTCTGAAATACCGTGGGGCTCTACACAGATACATCCAAACTGAAATGGATTTTCTGGACATCTCATCACTCGGTGATGCCTATCGATATGTTGTTAAAATCGAGCAGAAATTAAAGCACCAGAACAAACAGGAGTTCGGGTCTGCAAATCCACAACAACCAAAGTATGACAAACACAACCCTAACAAACATTCTCCCAAAAACCATTCCAAGCCACAGGAAAAGAAGGGTCACAGGAAGACAAAGAAGGACACCGCAAAATGGTGTGATTTCCACAAAAGCCCCTGGAAAAACACCGATGAATGTCGATCAAAACAGTCATTGGTGGCCGAGATCAAAGACAAGGAGCCGAACCCTGATTCAAAATCTCATTATGAAAATACTGGTAAAAGACAGATCATCGACGCAGATCCCACTACTATTGTCACGACCGCAACACTTCAACCAGAAGAACCAATAGATCCAGAAGAGGGGGAGCGCCTTTTTCATTCATAGATGTGGGTGAAGGGGACCCCGCTGCATTTTATTGTTTATAGCGGAAGTCAGAAGAACCTCATCTCAACAGAGGTCGTCAAACTGTTGGGATTGTCGACAACACCACACCCGCAACCATACAGCATTGGGTGGCTTCGCCAAGGACGAGATCTTCATGTCAGCCAGCAGTGTCGATTGTCATACGGCATCCAACCCTTCAAGGATGAGATATTATGTGATGTTGCCCCACGAGATGTTTGTGATGTTCTCTTGGGCCATCCATATATGTGGAAACGCCATGCTATCTATGAGTCTCGACCCCGTAGTTTCATTATTACTCTTGGGGGTCATCTCTATAGAATACCAGAGGTAGTTCCAACTACTGCCCCACCTAAACAGTGCTGCAAGGTAGTATCTCATACCACAAAATTCATCTTCTCCACAATTTTTTCAAAGGGTGAACAGAAGGATACTCCAACCACCACAGCTTCGGCCCAAGCACCTTCTATCCAACAGAAGCAGGTCGACAAGGTTGTAGCAAAGCACGAAGATTCCTTATGTACACAGTCATCTAAAATAGCCAGACTGGTTAAAAGGGTCCAAACCTTCCAGCCACGGGTTCATGACAGATTTCCACAAACTAACCAGCGTGACTTCTCCAGCAAGACAAGTAGCTCACCAAGATGCAGATTCAACAAATGCTTTTCCCTCTCCCCCGAGAACTCAACGCAATGGAGACCATTGCTTCCTAAGGAGGGAAGATTGATCCAGGTGGATATTGGTGGCCACCCACCTTCTCCAACTGGCCCAAAACATGTTTTTGACAATTTTGGTAACTTGCTATTTTTAGCAGTTTTTAACTTCCAGGGCCATTTTGAGGGCCTAAATGAAGGCTTTTCAAGATCGAGGCTCTCAATGATAGCCGAAGGCATGATTGAGCCCCCAAAATGAATCTCCTCAACAATACCTTTCCAACAAGCTATCACACACCTAAAACGGAGATCGTATGCAAAAGTTACGACCTTGGGAAGTTGATGCACCAACTTACCCAAACGGGGCCCACATGACTTTTGGCGCTTCATCTCCTAGGGTTAGGTTTTTAGATGTCTAGTACTTTTGGAATTCCTGTTTATTGTAGAAAGGCCTCCAGAGCCTCATTGTAACCATCTTCTTGCGAATGCGAGTAGCCATCACATCTCTTCTCAGAGATAAGCTGCCACCATTCTAGTGAGTCTTTGACTCTGTATTTTTACAGTCTCTATACATTTCTTTCATTAATATAAATCGTGTATTACTATATCTCTGTGTTTATGGTTGCATCTATGATATATTTCTGTTATATTACTGGATATACACGATATCTCTGTGCATTTCTTTGTTATATCTCCACTCTCATTTCGTGCCGAAAATAATCCGGATCATGTGATTTTATTCCCAGAAAATCTTTAGAAGAGATTTTGGATGATCTAAAGGATACAATCCTTAATGTTCATAATCCTGAGCCATTTCAGGTTGATTTGAATAAACTTGATATCAAGAAATAGGGTAGACATAAGAAATAGAGAAGTCCAGACATCAATTTTGAAAATAAAAGACCTGGTCAACTCATATCCAGAACACTAAGAAATCGACATCATGATCATGAGAAACCAATCCCTGTGATTGAGGTCGATGATCGATTTTCTGAGGATGATATCGATGATCGATTTTCTAAGTATGATATCAATGAACAGATCCTAGGGACTATATCGATTTTGATACACCACAGTTTGATTTTGTATCGAATATACCCCCATTTTTAAAGAAACATGAGGGTTTTTTAGGCATTCAACATGATCTAAAACAAATCATGGAACAGGTTAAATTACCCTCTACAGAGAAGACTCAGCCTTTTCCTAGCATAGAATCGGTGCATTGCAAAAATTGTTTCGATTGGAATGAAAGGTATTATCAGGATGTCCCTTATCTTTAGGCACAACTGAACCAAATGGTCACCTAGAATTCAGTGCTTGAGGGGGAGAACGACGAGCTGAGAGCTTGCGTCCGATCGAACACCCACAAGGAAAACAAGCGTATTAAGCGATCTAGGAATGTGATCATTAAAAATTCAACCAATTTCAATACCATTATAAATCTAGACCTGTCTGATGCATCCCTTTCGAATTTCTAAAATTGGTAAATAGTTTGTTTGTATTTTACGATTTGATTCTATTTGATAAATAATAGGTAGATTCATTTTTTATTTTATTTTATATTTTAGACTAGCTACAGAATCGAAAGATTTTGTAGCCAGTCTGTTTAAATTATTTGTTTAGACTTTTATTTATTTTTTATTTCATTTTATTATTTCAGGTAAACAACAGATTGTGGTGCTATGCTTAAGGAAAGGAGTCATGGGTTGAGCGTTTAGTAGACTAGATTTTTTTTTTTTTTTTGAAAGAAATGTTTATTAATAATAAATATTTTTTGGATTAAAAGACTCCAACATGATTATCTTTTGTTATTCTATTTTAGTAAAAAACATATTTTATGAGATCTGCCTCTATCTTCCATGATAGGAGGTAACAGATCATAAACATGCTTAAATAGCTATGTTGCCTAGTGATAGGAGAAAGTTTTTTCTGGACCATATGATGGACATATATTTTTAAACTATATGAGAAAGCAATTTTCTCTTTGGATTTAGACTTGTGTAGATTGTGCAGTGTTTTTTCATTATCTTTCCATGTAATTTCTTGATATGAAATGTTATCTGTGTCAAATTAGATTTAGTATTTTCTCCACATAATATTTTATATCATGCTTTTCTCTATGTTCTTCATTATTTTTCGGTATATTTTATATCTATGATTGATCATCTATTTAAGTGTTTTGAATTTACGTTTGATGCTAGATAGTTGGTAACACCATTGCTGAGGATTGGGATTTATTTCATCCTCAGTTATTGGACATCTCAATGTCACATAATATATAATTATTTATCTTTTTGTCGTCATAAACTCACTCCAGAATATGAAACACTTCCTTGAATTTCTTCAGGAATCATTATGCTTGCTTCTGTCATAGGTTTTCACTTGACACAGAACAAGAGGAGCTCACAAAAATGCAAAGAGATGAATTTAGTTTATTATTGTTGATCAGCTAGAGGTTAGTCAAAGTATTATTTATTTAATTTCTTTATATGTGAATGAATAGTGATTTCATTCTTTAGACGCTAATTATCTTTGTTTATTTTCATTATATCATTTCAATCATATTCATTCTTTGTTTACTAGTTTGATATTTAGAGTATTAGAATAAGTTTGTTTATACTTTATCTTGTTTAGAGACATTATCTTAAACAATCACTTTCACAAGGCTTTTCTCAAACCTTGTAAAATGTATATAATCATTGTACATTAACACTCTTAGTTGAACATTTGTAATTAAGGTGTTGATTGTTAGAATTGTATCTTTAGTTAGTTCACTTCCTTTAGTTTTTTTTAGGATCCTAGTTGGCTAAGGGAGCCATAAAACCCATCAGGGTAGATCATACCAAATGTATTGGGTTAAATAGAAAACCCTGGTCTTGATCTATCCTTCTCGTTGATGGTGTGTCACAAATTCCTGTCATCAAATGGAGCTAGAAGGAGGGCCTAAAATTCATTGATGGCATGTGGAGGTCGTAAGACTCCCCCAAACAATCGTTCTCCTATCATGACGTGTAGTCACTCAAACACTAACTTTACACTTGACCCAGCTACTACCTCAAACACTACTCCTAACATTTGCATCGAACCAGTGACACCAGTTCCTCAAGGGATTGACATCCAAGAAATTTTCCACCAGTCGATCATAAGAACTCAGAGTGATTTATCCTGAATCAGACAACCCGGTATACAAATTAATCAACCCCTTGATTTCACAAATCTTCAAGAAAAACCTCAAGACATTGGTCTTCCCGAAAATCCTTTAGGTGATAATATTACTGATCCTTTTGAAGCACTTATCCTTGGTGTTGGGGGATCTGGTATTCCACCACCCCCACCTGGTTCTTCTCCACCCTCTTTGGGAGAGGAATCCTCGAACGAAGGTAGTTATTCATATGAACCATATAAACCTTCAACTCCACCAACTCCCATGGAAAACCAAAATAATCCTGCCAGACCTTGGCTTGATCAAGATGTCATGGCAGTGCCTGGACCCCAACACTTGTTGCCTAAACATCCAGAGAAGTGGATACCCAAATTTGACCCAGATTCGAAGTAATCAATTGAGGATCACATCAAGAAATTTATGTTAGTTGTTAGACTCTGGAGTGTCGAACACGAAGATGTCGTGTGCAGTTTATTCCCTTACACTTTTGAGGGGAATGCCTCAACCTGGTATTTTGCGCAACAACCTCAAACCATCATCTCTTGGGACAAGTTTGAAACATGTTTTCTAGAAACATTCGGAGATGATAAATCTCCAGAAGTCTTGGTAATGGAACTCTCTAGTTTGAAAATGAACCCTAAAGAAAAAGTTAATGACTTCAACCAAAGATTTATAATTTAAAAAAAAAAATCCTTGTAGATTCGATGCTTGCAGAAAACCTGATTGTTGCATATTATACTAAGGCCCTGCATAACAACATAGCCATATGGGTTAAGAGGTCCAAAAAGAACACATTATTAGAATCCTTTGAGGAGGAAGTCCTTATCGAGAAAGGCATTCTGAGCTTAAAACATAGTCTAAGTACTGAGGTTGAAACAACTTCATCTTCTAAAACGAAAATAGAAATTCTCACAGGACCTCCTCAAACCAAAAATCAACTAGAGACATTAGACCTGGAAAGTTTGCAAAACGATTTCCATAAATTATCCAATCAGATCATAGAATTGAAAATATCCGTTGAGGAGGAATCTACAAGTAAAGGAGGTTTTAGACCACCTTTCAGAAAACCTTTTCCTCCAAACCATCCAAACCTGACCACATAAGGTCTAAACTTTGAAGGACTACAATATGCTTTGTAAACAATACTGGAAGCACATGATAACTCGATTTATGCACCCCCTAAAAATCAAAATGATATGGGTGAGGAAGAAACACTTGATGAGGAGGACTCATCTCCTCCCGTTTTCGGGCATTTTTCAGACAACATATTTCAAGCAAACTTTGAAACTGTCCATCTCTATAACACTCGAAGTAAAACACAAAACAAACCTTCACCCGAAACAAGTAGAAATGTGGCTTCAAAATAGCCAAAGAAAACTGAAACAAAAAAAAAACTCTACTGCCCCAATTTTAGAATATGATTTGGTTGAAGATCTTAAAAAACTAAGGGTGAATATATCAGTTTTTGAATTATTTAAATTCCCTCTTATCCTACAGAATATGCTCTAAAGTATTGTTGAAAATAATAAAAACAATGATTCTATCAGCAAGAAATCAACAGAAAGTGATCCAAATAAAACTAAAGATGCCCCCAGTAAAAATTATCTGAAAATCATGATAAAAGGGACATATCAGAGAAAATTGTAGAAAACTTAGATAAAACTATTGCAGGTACAACCATAAAAAATCAACAGAATTCTTATGTTTCTTTATGAAAAAATGTGCCTCCTTTTTTATTAACTTTCAAAATTTTCAGTAGGAATGTACATAACTGTATGGTTGATTCTGGCGCCTCATCAAATGTGATGCCTTTGTCTGTGTGTTAGAAAATTAACACTGAAGTAAAAAATTTTGATTTAAAGATCAGTCACCTAGATCGAACTAATGTCAAAGTCATTGGTGAACTTAAAAATGTGTTGATAAGACTGTCATCCAATCTAAAGGTTCACCAAGTAATTGATATTATTGTTGTTGACATTCCTGAAGTATATGGTTTATTTTTTAGTAGAGATTGGTCAGAGAATTTACACGGATATTTTGCTACGGGTTGGTCTCATTTGTGGCTACCAGAAAATGGACATCCTAACAAGATAAGAATAAATAAAGAGATTTACCTCAAGTACACTATGACATATTTAACGATTCAAATGAGCATTTTATTACTGCTATAAATTTGATTGAGACACAGGAAATGAATAATTGTTTTGGTAATTTCATGACTAAAATTTCCTCTATCACCAACCCAGAACATCAATCCGAAGTATCAGCCTATACTCAGACAAAAACTCTGGAAAGTACATCGAACCTTGTCAATGACGAATAGACCTGGTCCTTATATTTTGATGGATCCAAATCCCAGGAAGGGGCAGGTGTTGGTTGTGTTATTATCGATCCCACAGGTAATAAAACATTTATTTCCTGTCGATTGGAATTTGAATGTACCAAAAATACAACAGAATACGAAGCACTTTTGCAAGGACTAAGGAAGGCACTGGATATGGATGTGCAACAATTGGTAGTATTTAGTGACTCTGAAATCGTAGTCAAATACATAAGAAATGAAATACATTGTTTATCACCACATTTGAAGAACTACCAAACCGAGGTATGGGGTTCAATGCATAAATTTCTCACTTTCAATATAAATTCCATTCCTAGGTCGAGTAACTCAGAAACTGATTTATTAGCTAATGTTGCTTCTAAATTGTTTCTTGCTGAAGGTCTTTCTCCTAACGCATTCTCGGTTCAATTGTTATTCAAGACATTGATTCCTGACAACATCACAAATTGGTGAGTGTTTGATGACGATCAAAAGATCATCAATTTTCTTCATATGGAAGACACCTTCCAAGATGCAGTAATTGATGAAAGAACTCATGACAAAAACCTCTGAGATTTCATGGTAATATCCGATCCTCGGTCTGCATAATTATCATCTGAGATGGTAAAATCTATCCCCAAATATGTTGTTAGATTATAAAAAATTTATGATCTACATGACAAGTTTAGAGGGGTGGTCAATTGCAAAACAAACAGTTCTTCATTGCTGTACAAAAATGTAAATTTAGGAACACAAGATAATCCTCAAAATATCAATATGGGAAAAGGGTGTTATGAACAAGAAAATTCCGCTTTTATAAAATTGTTCAAAGAATTCAAAGATGTGTTTTCTTGGACGTACGACGATCTAAAAACTTTTGATCCAAACATAATACAACATGTAATTCCTATGAAGCCCCAAACCCAACCTTTTCAACAAAAATTGAGAAAAATGCATCCTAAATTAGAACCTACCATAAAAAATGAACTAAATAAATTAATCACTACCAAGATCATTTTTCCATCCCGACATACTCAATGGGTATCCAACCTAGTCCCAGTAAGGAATAAAAATGGGGAAATTCAAATTTGTGTCGACTTTCACAATTTATACCGAGCCTCTCATAAGGACAATTACCTTGTTCCTCCAATGGAAAAAATTATTCAACAAGTATATGGTTCTGAAAGACTTTCTTTATTAAGTGGTTTCTCAAGATATAACCAGGTCCTTATGTCTCCATCAGATCAGTTGAAAACCACTTTTCGGCCCCATGGGGCACCTATGCCTACAAAAAAATGCCTTTTGGATTAATAAATGTCGGGGCCACTTTCCATAGGGAAATGGACATTGATTTTCATGGCCTTATTAATCAGTCAGTTGTGGTCTATCTAGATGATATCACTGTATTTTCCAAGAACAATAAAGATCACATGTCACATCTTAGGGCCGTGTTAGAACGATGTCGCAAGTTCGACATTTCACTCAATCCTAAAAAATCAGTCTTTGTAGTAGAGAAAGGGAAATTGATTGGGTTTATAGTCTCTAAATATGGAATGATAATTGATCCTGAAAGAACCCAAGCCATTTCCAACCTTCCCCCGCCTTCTTCCAAAAAGGCCATGCAATCCTTTTTGGGTAAAATTAATTTTGTCAGAAGATTTGTTTCGAGTTTTTCTGAGATGGTTAGATCTCTACAAAATATGATAAAAAAGGATGTACTGTACAAATGGGGATCACAAGAAAATAAATCTTTCAATTCCATTAGAAAATCTATAACCAAAGAACCCTACTTGATGAGCCCTGATTTTTCCCAGGATTTCACATTATATACTTTTTCATCTTACAGATCTTTAACTGTTGTGCTCACATAGAAAAATGTTGAAAACAACGAGATACCTATTTAATTTATGATCTTTGGCTTCAAAGGAGAAGAACTAAATTACCACGTGGTAGATAAATAGGCCTACGCTATTTTTAAAGAAGTTAAACATTTCAGGTCTTACCTGTTAAAATCCAAGAAAAAAATTGTTGTTCCTTACCCTGCTATAAGAAATCTGTTAGTGTAGAAAGAGTTGGGAGAGAAAAGGGAAAATTGGATGACATCAATTTAGGAATATGATATTGAAATAGTACCTGCACAAATTGTTAGAGGTCAAGGCCTTTGTAAATTGGTAGTTTATTTAGTTGAAAACTCAGAAAATCAAATAAATACATCAACTGCAAATTAACATAACGAAACACAAATTTGTTGTACACAAACTATGCCCAATTCAAGGTATGATAATATTAGATTTTATTTGTTGCATGAAACTTCTCCTTGTAACCTCAATCCAAAAATAATAAGAGCACTAAGGCTTAAATCTGCATCTTTCCAATTAATTAATGTTATATTTTTTCGAAAGAATTTTGACGGTGTTTTTCTTCGTTGCTTAGAAAAAGATGAATCTGAAAGGTTGTTGGTTGAACTTCATTTTGGTGATGTCGGTGGTCATTTTGGTGGATATACCACTTCCCAAAAAGTACTAAGGGTGGGCTACTATTGGCCCACCCTGTTTAAGGATTCTCACACTTTGTCCCGCAAATGTATAATCTGTTAAAAGGCTGTAGGACGGGTGAAAAATGTTTCTTTTCCTTTGTAGTTTGTCACGGTAGACACACCTTTTTAGCACTGGGGCCTATATATTATAGGACCAATTAATCCCCCTTCCTCACAAAAACACAAGTACATTCTCACGGTAACAGATTATTTTACGAGATGGTCTGAAGCCTTACCGTTAAAGGTAGTCAATACAAATCAGGGAGTTTTGTTTCTAAACTCTCATATTATCACTCGATTCGGAGTTCCTGAATGTTTGGCTTTTTACAATGCTTCTTATTTTTCTTCCTTGGATATGAATGTATTTTCTTTAGAAAAAGGGATTAACCTAAAATACTCTATCATCTATTACCCTTAAGGGAACGGTTTGGACGAATCAACAAATAAGAATTTGATCAAGATAATAAAGAGAACAGTGTCAAAAAACCACAAAAATTGGCACAATGTGTTGTACAAGGCACTTTGGGATAATTGAGTCACTCCAAAATCTTCCATTGATAATTTTCCTTTCTTCCTCGTTTATGGAAGAGAAGCCATCCTTCCTCCACATGTCTTGCTTCCTTCTCTACAATTATCACAGAAATTTCAAGAAGATGAATGTCCTCCTCTAGAAAATCGGATAAACACATTATTAAAATCGGAAGAAGTGAGAACACAAGAAAAATAGAAATTGGATCAGCATTAGCAAATTGTAAAGAGTTGGTTTCATACAAGTTTGTCCTCTGAAAGAAATTTTAATGTAGGGGATTTGGTCCTCAAGTTGGACAAAGAAAATGAGAATAAAGGAGAACATACTAAGTTCCAAAACATGTGGTTGGGCCCTTTTGTCATTTCTGAAAAATTAGGTCCTAGTTCCTTTTGTTTGCATAACTTAGAGGGATAGCTAGACAGTTTTCCAGTGAATCTCCAGTCTCTCAAGAAATACTTCACCTGATAAAATTAGAACTACCCCTTTTGTAAATATTTTTAGCTTGCGTGTTCTTTTGTTTTATTTTTATTTTTATTTTTTGTTTTTGTTTTCCTAATGATTATTTTTTAATCATCATTCATTATTGAAGGGAATTGGATCTTTCATTAGCAGTAGCTGATAATAGTTCAAAGCATCTACATGTTAAGTTCTAAACTCAGATCATTTATAGTGAGTCTTTGTCTAGTCATTGTTCTCGATTTTCATTGAAATCTCAAGGAAACACGATTATCTTTAAAAACTTCTCACCCTGTCCCTGTTTTAATGAGAACAACTCATAGTGTTTCCTCATCTCGAAGATCATTTTGTTAAGAACCAAATATCAATATAGCATAGAAAAATATCAGAAAAAGTACTCAACGCCTTGAAAAAGAGATAATTTCATATAATAAACCTCTTCGAGGGGGAAACCTCCTTTTACCCCACTTAAATGTTCAAGTACAAGATGATTTAAAATGAAAATGTCTCCTTTGTATATATAGGAGACTAGGAGGTATAATTACATCTAATGGCCTAAAGCCGACATAAATAAAATAACATTACTAATATAATATACCCCAATTAAGGGGTAATGAGCTAATAATAGGGCTTAACATGCCCCTCCCCTTGAGACAAGTGTTGTCCGCAATGCTTGAGTAACTCTGGATGCTTCTATATACAAGACTCATCTTCCCAAGTGGAATCTTCAGCCGGTAGTTTCCTCCATTTAATGAGATACTTTGAAATGGATCTATTCCTCAGTAGGCGAATTCTTGTGTCAGTGATGGCTTCAAGCTCCAATATGATTTTTCCTTCCTCATCAAGTTCTAGAAATATAGTTTGAACTGGGATCTTTTCACCTATAACCTTCTTTAAGCATGAAACATG
>JZKD02S0478486.1:593225-605148 GCA_000966675.3 Picea glauca | reverse complement strand
CCTTGGTATATATAAGAGACTAGGAGGTATAATTACAACTAATGGCCTAAAGCCGACATAAATAAAATAACATTACTAATATAATATGCCCCAATTAAGGGGTAATGAGCCAATAATAGGCTTTAACACATTTCTTGTCTTAAATCTAAATGTCCAAATTACGATGAAAGTTATCAGTTCTCAAAGAACGAAAAAATATTTCTTAAAGATCAATCCTATCATTTCCTAGCTATGAAATCTTCAGTATCACCCCGCTCTCTTGTTATCATGAATTTTCTGAAAAATATAATAAACAGTTTCAGAGAGTTAGAAGCACTATAATGTGTGGGAATTGTGTGTAAACCTGTCGGGATATTGAACAGGTCTGCTGGCAGCGGGTAAATGCACACATGATACCAAGACATATTCACTAGGGTACTGAATAGGCCTGCTGGCAAAGAAGCAATGTTAGATCCGAAGATCCTCAGGTATGTTTTTAAATTGATCAGATGTCAAGATACTTTTTATCATAGATGGACTCCCTTGGGCGTGATAGAAGTACTAGACTGGGTTAAATGACATCCCTATCGAGGCTATAGAAACATGTGGCATTAGTGGCCCTGTCAATGGTATTGGAGCTTCTTGTATAAATATTGTTACCCCTATGATCGAAACGAGATGTTGGATTACAATTTTTGGACAAAACTTTATCCAATAATATGACTATGTTATTTTTCTGATTTGATGTCAAAATGATTGATCTGTCTTTTAATTGTTTCTAATAACTATATGATTTATTTGTTTCCTTATATAAAGTTCAGATGATCCAGAGATAACTACTTCGCCCAGCGTGTCACCATTGTTGGCAGCCAAATATGCATGTCAATTTTATCATTATAAAATATCATCTCAGTGGGATATATTTAAGTAGCTTCCTCCTTCTCCTTGCAAAGATTTATATCATCTTTTGGTTGTGAAGAGATTCATTTTGATTAGTTATGTGTATGAGTTCATTTATCATTTCTCTTGTTCAATTTCATGACTGTAAGCATGAAATTAGAACAAGCTCTCGTTTGAGGGCATCATACAGTTTTTGGACTTTCCTTTTTCAAATTGGATAACACCTAAGGGAATATAATATGTTCAAGAACCTTAAAAGTTTATAAACCTATCATTTTATGGGTTATTCCCTTACCATTAGCGCATGAGTTATCCACCTTGGGATTATGCCTTAGGCATTTCATTCTTTGAATATTTTGATTTTCACATTACCATATCTATGAGTGCGCATCAAACAAAACTTTGGTGTATTTTGTAGTTTGAATCCTATCCCTTGCAGTCATATCATAGTCTCGTCGTCCTAGTACAGGATTAATAGTCATACCTTCAAACATTACTCCTTCATCCTGCTAGCACAACCATGTAGTCATTGTTTCAGGTGGTAAGTTTTCATTTTGGGTTTGGTATTCATTTGACAAAGTGGCTTTCATTCTATGCATCCTCTACTTTAGCATCCAATCAACGTTCCAAATGGTCTCTATCATGGCTTCTCGAAGCCTTTGATATTGGGTCTCTTCTGAATACATATATCTCATCCTTTATTTCGTGTGTTTTCGAATGCACCCCACCCTTTGCAACTCTTGTTGTTTTTGTGTGACCAATTTGATGGTGCATGTGGTGAGGATCGAGCCGAATGGCTCACAGGCTCTCCTCTCACATGACAACACCATGGATGACCTTGTGGCTTATGGCTGGGATGGGTTCATAAAATGATTTGAGAGTTTCAACCTCAAAGTGGCTCAAGACTTTTCCCAGACTTTCGATGGCACCAGGGCTAAAATTGGAGATTTACAGTTGGAAGTGACCAAGGGTTCGATTGCAGAGGATACTGGATTGTGCCAAGAGGGATGTCACTAGTTTGAAAACCTCAAGTTCGAAGGCATCCCATGGTACTTACTAATGACTTCCAAGAAATCACGTTACAATGTAAAAGGTACACCTATTGTTTTATTTAAACCGCGATGGCATGGTTTGCTGCTAATACTTAAGAAATTTGTTACCTATGAGGGTAGATACATTCTGGTCTTCCTATATCATGTCTTCTTATTGATGGTATTTCTACGTTTTAATTTGAATATGTCATTTCATATACTTAGGATCCTATACAAAATTGCTAAATTCTACTAGAGACAAAACCTAAATGTGCAGTCTAGTCTATTCCATCATGGCCTGATCCAAATTCTAGTGGTTTTGCAATTGTCTAAAGATGGGGATGGTTGGAAAAATTTCATAGGTATAAATGGGTTCACCCTACCTAAAATTGTCATAGAACCGCCTCTACATTTTAATGAATCCTCCAGTCCTTTTCGATCAAACCCCTCTTTGGAAAACCTACATGTCAATTTGCAAGAAAGCCCCGTGTCTATAGCTAAAATTCCTATTGTTCTCCAAAAGCCATCCAAAATAAAGAAACTGAGATGCAATTGTATTCCCAGGAAATATTTAGAAAAGGTTTTGGATGATCTAAAGGGTGAAATCCTTACTGTTACTAATCTTGAGCCAATTCAGGTTGATTTAAATGAACTTGATATCAAGAAACAAGGTAGACATAAGAAACATAGAAGTCCAGACATCAATTTTGAAAATAAAGGACATGGTCGACTCATATCCATAACAATAATAAATCGATAGCGTGATCATGAGAAACCAATCCTTGTGATTGAGGTCAATGATCTATTTTATGAGGATGATATCGATGATTGACTTTCTGAGGATGATATCGATGACCGGATTCTTGGGGATGATATCTATGTCGATACACCATAGTTTGATTTCGTATCGAATCTACCCCCATTCTTAAAGAAACAGGAGGGTTTTTCAGGCATTCAACATGATCTGAAACAAATCATGGAACATGTTAAATTACCCTCTACAATGAAGACTCGACTATTTCCTAGCATAGAACCGTTTCATTGCAAAAATTGTTTCGATTGGATTGAAAGGTATTGTCGAGATGTCCCTTATCTTCAAGAACAACTGAACCAAATGGTCACCCGGAATTTGGTACTTGAGAGGGAGAACGATAAGCTGAGAGCTTGCATGTGATCGAAAGCACAAAGGGAAAACAAGTGCATTAAGTGATCTGGGAATGTGATCATTAAAAATTCGACCAATATCAATACCATTATAAATCCATACCTGTATGACGAATCCCTTTCAAATTTATGAAATTTGTAAATAGTTTTTTATTTTATTTTATGATTTGATTCTGTTTGATAAATAATAGATAGATTCATTTTTTATTTTATTTTAGACTCGCTACAAAATCGAAAGATTTTGTAGCTAGACTGTTTAAATTATTTGTTTAGATTTTTATCTAATTTTGATTTCATTTTATTATTTCTGGTAAACAACAGATTGTGGTGCTATGCTTAAGGAAAGGAGTCATGGGCTGAGTGTTTAGTAGACTAACAATTATTTTTTTTTGAAAAACAATGTTTATTAATAATAAATATTTTTTGGATTAAAAGACTCCAACAGGATTATCTTTTGTTATTCTATTTTAGTAAAAAACTTATTTTAAGAGATCTCCCTCTATATTTCATGATAGGAGGTAACAGATCAGAAACATGTTTAAATATCTATGTTGCCTGGTGATAGCCGAAAGAGTTTTCTAGACCATATGATGGAAATATATTTTAAAACTATATGAGAAAGCAGTTTTCTCTTTGGCTTTAGACCTATGTAGACTGTGTAGTGTTTTTTCATTGTCTTCTCATGTAATTTCTTGATATGAAATGTTATCTATGTCGAATTAGCTTTAGTCTTTTCTCTACATAATATTTTATATCATCCTTTTCTTTATGTTGTTCATTATCTTTTGGTCTAATTTATATCAGTGATTGATCAACTATTTAAGTGTTTTGAGTTTACATCGGATGCTATATAGTTGGTAAAACCATTACCGAGGATTGGGATTTCTTTCATCTTCATTTATTGGACATCTCAAGGTCACATGATATACAAATATTTATCTTTATGTCATCATAAACTCACTCCAAAATATGAAACACTTCCTTGAATTTCTTCAGGAAGCATAATGATTGCTTCTGTCATAGGTTTTCACTCGACATGGGACAAGAGGAGCTCATACAAATGCAGAGATATGAATTTAGTTTATTATTTATGATCATCTAGAGGTTAGTCAAAGTATTATTTATTTAAATTATTTATCTGTGAATGAATAGTGATTGCATTATTTAGACATTAATTATCTTTCTCTATTTTTGTTATTTCATTTCAATCATATTCATTCTATGTTTACTAGTTTGATATTTAGAGTATTAAAATAAGTTTGTTTATACTTTATCTTTTTTAGAGACATTATCTTCAACAATCAATTTCACATGGCTTTGCTCAAACCTTGTAAACTATATATAACCATTGTACATTAACACTCTTAGTTGAACATTTGTAATTAAGGTGTTGTTTGTTAGAATTGTAGCTTTAGTTAGTTCACTTCCTTTAGTTGTTTTTAGGATCCCAATTCGCTAATGGAGCCATAAAACCCATTAGGGTAGATCATACCAAACGTATTGGGTAAAATAGAAAACCCTGGTCTAGATCTATCCTTCCCGTTGACGGTGTGTCACAAACGCCTGTCAACACGCACTAATTTTTAAATTATGAAATAATTTAATGTGTCATTTTAAATGTTTAAGCCATTTGAATGACACCTGCATATGTGCGCGATAATAAATGAGTGCCTCCACACCAGTCTACATGTAATTTCATCATTACACAACATCAGTCATGGTCGTGAGAATGGTATTGCTCAATCATGGCTACTACAACTTGAATGAAGGGATAACAACACATAGGTATCGGTTTCAACATGAGGAGATTCACATTCACTCCATCATCAAAATCATAAATGTTTTGTACACCATGTTTCCTCCCTGAGAGCGATGTAATTTGAACAGGACCGAGCCACAAGGCCTTGAAATTTTCAAGGCCATACCCGAAATCAAGGATATTTTCGTAAAGAAGGAATGGTATGACTTCCTTTGACCATTTGAAGGACACCACATAGGCCTAGATATGATTTTCATGTAGATTTTCGATGCATTCCAAACCCATCTTGGGGATACCTGGATTCATATTACAGAACACTTCATTGGAACAAATTTTGATCTCCCTGCTTGTGGGGAAAGGTGTTTTAAGAAAGGCAAGTTTCCTCCTGACCTATGCATTAAATTCTTGGTTCCCAAGCACCAAGACCCTAAATGGAGACAAGGAATCCCTATGTCATGGATAAAGGAAGATTGAAAAGGAGCCCTAGTAGTAGTGTAGTGGCATATAAAAGGTGAGGTTGGATTCAACATAGTACATTGTTATCACCTTCATTTCCTTATGCATCTAAGTGGAAACAAAGAGATAAAATTACCCTATTGCCTGCTTAAAATCCTAAGAAAAATGGCCAGGATGGTTCAAATCCAGCATCAATATGTTCATGGGAGTCTATACCATCCAGGATTAATTAAATTCCTGGTGTCTTTCACTTTAGAGGAACTTGAAATGACTTGGGGTTATTTATTGAAATATGTGGGATTGAAAGAGCAGGAAAAGGTGCTCGATTCACAGAATGAAGGTGATTCAAGTAAATATAAGACAAAGGTAAAGGTCTCCCCAGATCCTGGGAGCTCGATGAATCATGTCCAACCCACAACAAATAAGGGTAAAAAACCCAAAATAAGGAACACGCCCTTGAAAGAAAACAATCCAGAGACCTCCATGAAGGAGGAGTCCCATCACTTGCAACTAAGGTATTCTATGAAAAGGGGAAGGAAAGAAAAAATGACAAAGATTATCGCAAGCACCCACCTACACTAGAAACACCACAGAGGTATTTTTCATCCAACCATTCAGGGGAGGATAAGGGAAGCCCCGTCGAGAAACAACCTGATAAACCTATGACTATAATGAGGGGAAAAATTGGATCTAGATCACACAGCAATGAAGTGGTTAAGGGAAAGGTTTTTCCTACAGAAGCCTTGCCTAAAGAATCCCCTGTAAGAAGATAAGACATGAAAATGAAGGGAGAACAAAACATTGAATAACCAAGCAAGACAAACAGAAAAACTAGAATTGCAAATCAATTGAGGTTGAACTCCAAGGATCTTTTTAAGCCATCATTAAAAGACCCCCAACCAATTGTGATCAAGGTTGATGACACTCTTGAATTTTCTAGCATGGAAGAAATGGAAGTCGATGTTTTGAAGGGAATGGCAGTGAAAAAGGAGAAATCAAATTCTAATGAGGGTGAGACTACAGAAACACCATTTGTAACCATGAAGAGAGAGTATCCTACAGACTCTAGTCAATAGGGAATACAGGATCACGGACTTGATATTGAGCAAGACTCTATTAGCACATCATCACACATAGGGGATCCTTACCACAATTCATAAGATATTAAACCATAGATTAAAACTGATACTTTGGGATTACAGGGGTCCATTAAAGGAACACGAGGAAAGGAATCAGGGGTAATACACACATATAATATGAGAACAAGGAGCAGAACATTGGTTGACCACAACAAGTTTATCACAGAGCGAGAGAAGAATAAAATGTAGGTTGAGTTCAAAATAGAGAGGTTCGATGACAACCAATAGGTCCAAGCACTGAAACTTTGAATCCAGACCTTGCAACACCACAACCAGGAATTGGAAAAATTGTACTCCAAACTGCAGAATAAGTATCAAAGATTCCATAAAAAACACCAGAAGACGTGTTTCTTTCTGAAGGAGATAATTGAAGAAGAACACTCCTATGAAGGGGTATGTAAAGAAGATGCTTGTTTATCCAGTTATCTCCCAGTTGGACTCCAACAGTGCGCATGGATACAAGTGATTGATTCAGAACCTAGTTCTATCAGTCCTAGTCAGTGTTGTCAAAGCTCAGTTCACTTCAGTATATGCATCAGTTTACTTTTATCATTAATAGCAATTTATTTGTTTAAGTTCAATACTTTTTTAAATTAAGGCATAATAAGTGGTCAATTGTTTTTTATATGAAACACTTCCTTTTTGTTAAGACATGTTTTAAGTATGCATTAATATACTCCAAAAGTATTTACTTAAGTAAATAATTTGTTCTCCAATTGATAGTGTAGAGTTAAGCCTCAGTTTCAGATGGATGAGAGCCTCTACAACTTTGATAAATATGCAGTTTTTGTATGAATGGAGGGTTTGGTTTTTGGGAAGGACATCAATATATCAAACTGGTTGAACCTGTTCTATGATTGGATTAAATCTCTCTACCCAGTGCATATTATCTTGATGACAATGTGCTTTATGTTCAAATCTATATGTTTTCTTTCTCTTATCTTGAATGAAATTGTTTATGTGTGTAAAGTACATTTCATTTTCCTTTCAACTATTGTATAACTCATCTTTTATTGATATGAAGCCTGTAAAACAACTAATGCTTTAGTAAATATTTTTTTTTATTGCAACCTGTGGGAGTAATTTTGTTTGGATACTTGTTTAATGCCTTGAAATGTTATTTTAAGACTTAAACTTCTTACAACAGATAATTCATTGAGTTTTTTGTTGTTCTTCCTTTGTTCATCCCTCTATTTTCTCACTTGTCTATCAATTGTGTGCCACTAGCCAAGGAGAATCTACAACCATATCATCTTTCCAACACAACCATGTTTTTGTATTGGTAAAACAAACCCTCCAACTGAACAACAAAAATAAAATTACCATAAAACCAACATTTCCAAACTTGAGGTGGCCTAGCTCTTCCCTTTAGTAGTCAAGTGCAGACTTTAGGACCAATATCTTTTGGCACCACTACTAGGGAACGGAGTAACGAAATATATTTCCCTAGGAGAACAACAACGATCATATCTGATCTTTGATGGTGAACAAATACTAGACACATTCATACCGCAACCTTTCACCTAGCGACTCCACTGAGTAAACTTCACAAAATAAATATTGGCTCCCAAAAAAGGACTCAAGAGATCCAAATCTGACCACATCAAATCCACTAAGGCTTATCCTAACCCTGAGAAGGACATAGTAGTCCCTGATCTAGAAAGACAACTAAGAAAATAAGCCCTATCTCATAGATATACCTCATCCCTCAAGGGAAAAGTTACACCTAAAGAGTCTACCTTTCTCCACTATTACAAGAAACTTGAACTTGCTAGCCCTGAGAGTCACATTTCCAAGGACTCTTAGATACCTTTAACCCACATCTCTACTTCATCGTCCAGTACAACATCCACCCATGTATCTCCAATCGAACCTCAGATTCCTATTTTTGAAGCAATGGTTGTTAATAGGATGGACACCATAATTGTTGCAAGATATGCACCCCTAGTTTTTCCTGTAGTATTACATGCACTCCCAGCCACAAATTATATGAAATATTTTCCAAGATATAATGGGGAAGGGAATGTCATAGCTAAGGATCATCTAGTATCCTTCTACATCTTTGCAGACAAATTCAACATTGACTATGTAGATGTGTGGATGAGGTTGTTTGTATAGAGCATGGATAGGGAGGTAAGGAAATGGTTTCAAGATCTCCCTCCAGCCTCCATCAAAAATATTGATGTGTTAGATGAAGCTTTCATAAAGGAATGGGGATATATAAGAGATTATATGTATTACATCACTGATTTTGGGGCTCTTAAGAGAAAGAGTGGTGAGTCTATTTCAAGCTTCACCAAGAGATTCAATAAGATGTATGGTAGAATCCTAGAAAATATCAAACCAACTGAATTCTCTTCCAAGATCACTTATTCCAATTAATTTGATGCATAATTCTCCCTTTTGTTAATGGAGATAAGATCCACCACCTTGTTGTCCATGCAAGAAGCAACCATTGAGGTTCAGTCCAACATATTAGCATCAGACACGTTAAATACTAGATCTGATAAAGACAAGAAGAAATAGAGGGAAGATTCCCCTACCTCCTCTAACCCAGACACATCTTATCCTAAACTGGATGAGATGACCAAAAAATTAAAGGATTTGACATCTTAAATAGCTAAGATGAAATGGGAATCTAAGCAACCAAACAAATCTTTTCAAGGGGCTGGGAATATAAATCCAAACTAGTTTGGGAGGCCGAATGATGTCCCTTAGATAATGTAGAGAGAAAGGAGGAATGATGATGATAAAAGAGTGGTACCTCCTTTCCAAAACAATTAGAATGAGGAAATGGATGTAGAAAGTGATGTTGTGGATGATGTTGTCGTACTCTTCAACAAAATTGATTTGTATACTAGTCACTTAACACATCAAGATTATGAGGTAGAACAACTATAAAATTAGTTTGATATTGAGGTAAGGGAAGAGGCATTTATTCAAGGGCAGCCCCAAAAGAAGTATGATTTGAGGCCTAGAACAGGGGCTCCCAAAGCCACCACCTCCATTTAGAACAAAATACCATATTTTCCTCCCAAGACAAATCCAAGCAAGGGTACATTGACTAAAGCTCACCAGCCTCCCCCATCTAAACATGTTGTCCCTAAAGTAAAGGAATTTGATAGACTACAATCCTCTTTCATCCTAGAGTATGAGTTGAGAAAAATAAAGATCCTTGTGCCTTTGTCAGATTTGCTGAAAAATGAGTCATTCAAAAAATATATTATGAAGGTTCTACAACCACCTACTTATGTTGTAAATTTTGATGTAATCAGTCTGCAGGATGAAAACCCAACCATTAATATGGGTCCATAAATTGAGGATGGCTCTGATGCCTCTCCACCATTCTACATATCTTTAAATGTCCATGACAAGATCCTACATAATTGTCTCATGGACTCAGGTGCCTCACACAATGTCATCCCTAAGGTTGTAATGGAGGAACTAGGTCTGGAGATCACCAAGACCTACCAAGGCCTTTACTCCTTTGACTCTAAAAAAGTGAAATGTTTGGGATTGATTAAAGATCTGGTGGTTTCTTTGGAACAACTACCCATGAAAAGTGTAGTGATGGAAATTGTTGTGGTTGACATTCCCCACAAGTTTGGTATGCTATTTTCTAGGACATGGGCCAAGAAGGTTGGAGGATCATTACTAATGGATCTCACATATTATACCATCCATGTTTTCAGAGGATAACATAGGAAGCTATACAGGGAGGTTAGATTGGCATGTATCATCAATGATCATTAGAATCCAAGTTGTTATCACTCCAAGAGTCACCCCAGAATGCAAATGGGAGTCATATTGATAACATACAAATTGATTTAATCCTAGGTTTAAAATCAAGGATCAACAAGACATGAAAGGAAGGAAAATACAATAGATTCATTGCAGATCATTGATAGACCATTGGGCAATGGAGTCATAACAATTATGTTCATTGAAGGAATTTAAGCTACCTATCAGAAAAAATATGTGTGTAATGATGAAGAGAAGAATAAGAGAATTAACATAAAGACGAACATTCGTTAAGAAAATATCCTCTCTACAAAGACAACTTAGATGTGCCTAAATAGTAAACAATGATAGATAGGCAAGTTTACAATAAATCTTCTACTGTATCAAGATTCCATCAATCAAAGACAAATTTTAATCCTTGAAATCAATAATACATTCAAACAAGATGAATAATAGGACAGATAACATAGAATACAAATATCATATAACATCTCAAAGGAATATTCAATAACATTCAAGTTCCCAGCCACATGCCCCTCCGGATTACAATCTGATATGTACAATCATTCCACTTCTAAAGCCCCCTCCGGTCTTCGGCCGAAGCCCTTTTAAATGAAAAAAATTAGAATATATAGTTTCCTGGAGGTCGAACGCCTTTAGATAGCTTCTGTTACAAAAATTGTTTTTTTCCCAAAATAGAAACAACTGCCTGATGACTTGTACCCTAAAATTTGGGAAGTTACAACGAAAACCCGAAAAAATAGGACATACTTGATTTATCTTAATAACCTTATCTAATATGATATGAAAGTGATTCTAGTAGCTTGATAATGTGTCACAATTGAAAGGTTTTTTTGGGAGTCTTCTACATTCATATTTTCTTTGTGATGGACTAGTTGCGGTCTACTAGCGTTTTGCTTCTCCTTGTGAATTTCTTTTGATGATTTGGCTTAACGCCCAGTTTTCATTTCCACGCGATGGTCTCAGATTGGAACCTAGACGTGATATGATCACACGATTGTGGAAGTTGTCAATGGGGGTTTGGATACACACCGCTCTGACTTCCGCAATTCACCACCAATTCCCACGTAACTCTCTAGCTATACTATGGTTTTGATTTTGGGACCACTCTAGGAGGTTAACGTCCGAGAATTTTCGTTCTCGAAAATGAAATGTGGTTTTCAATCTTGTTGCAATCTGCGATCTGGGTAACCCTATTATTTTATCTCCCCTGCCAAATTTTATCCATCCCCCAACTCCAGATCCTTTTAACAATGTCTAGAGATGGCGCTAATTTTGGCATTTTGGGAGCTTTGAATTCTGAGCAGGAATACCCCCCAAAGGACAATCTCTTGAATCTGACATGGTAGCTTGACGTCATTGTGTTGACATGTCATGGAAATAAGGGTGACACGTGTCACGTGGAAATGGGTGAATGATGCAACCAAATGACCTAAAATGAGTGCCACGTGTCATGACTGATGAGTGTGCCATGTGTCTCAACTGATGGTTGACACGTCCTTTGGCAGTCTGGGCTTTGAGATTTTTATATTGTGAAGCATGAAGTTATCCCAGAGTAGTACGGGCCCGGAGTTACATGGCATGTTAAGCCCTAATATTGGCTCACTACCCCTTAATTGGCATATTATATTAGTAATGTTATTTTATTTATGTTGGATTTAGGCCATTAGTTGTAATTATACCTCCTAGTATCCTATATATACCAAGGAGACATTTTCATTTTGAATCATCTT
>JZKD02S0478486.1:548100-591854 GCA_000966675.3 Picea glauca | reverse complement strand
GATGGATAATGGTTGTAAAAGACCTAGGGTCTTAATTGTTTCCACCTTATTTTGTTGGCAAACCAAACATTCTGCCACAAACCTTTGAACATCAGTTTTAAGTCCATCCCAAAAATAATCCTTCTTGACTCTACGATAACCTTATGACTCAACACCTACATTCTATAAAACTTATGACTCAAAAACAAAACCAAGGTGAATTGTTTGACCCATACAGTGTTATGTGTTAACATATAGCTCCACAAAGGATGATATGTTCGTTGTGAGCTACCAAGAACATGCAGTTCCAATTGCCTTATCCATTCCATCTCTATCCACAAAACATGTATCCATTAAAGCTCCTTCATTCTTTATTGAAAAACAAAAATATCCATATAGTGAAAACAAAATCACTGCAAACCAAAATGCTCAAGGACTGAGCTTTATTCATCCTACTCCTACTCTAACCAAATTTGCAACTTGGTAAACTAAAAGAAGACTTCCACATCAACCATTCAAGTAAATTCAAGACTGAAATAATCCCATCTATGCCATTGATCAATGAATAATAACAAAAATATAGCAACAGTGACATAGACTCCTTCAGAAAACCATACTCACCCATGAATATCGGTGAAATAATGCAATCTGAAATTTTTAGAAAATATGAAACATATGAATCCATATAAGATGCAACTAGATCCTTGAAACCAAGATCAAAAGCATGTTGATCCACAAAAAATAGCTACTCATCCATGAATTCCTTTCTACTTGCAAATAGATAACCTTCTTGTTCCCTTGAGAGGAACTCTTGATCATAAAAAATGGTATCTCTTTATTTTCAGCATGATGATCACAAGATAATGGTACAACAGGTTTTAAATCACACTGACAATGGTCATCCAAGAACATATAATTATCTATGCAATTATCAATTATAATATGCTCAACATGTTTTGAAAATTGATCGTAAGATAGACATGCATCCCTGTCCATAGAAAAATCTGCAAACACTAAAGAATCTGATTCCAAATGTGAATCATACTTACATCCTTGTTGTTGTTCCAAATATGATTTATACCCACTCCCAATTTGCTACAAATTTGAAATATATTGGCAATCCTCTTGTTGCTCCTCTTGTGCATGCAGATTTTTAGAATATGCTTGCATACAAATCCTCTTGGTAGCACGGATGTTCTCCTTAACTTCTTCAACATCTTCAAATAAGAATTTTGAGGATGAATATTTCCTTTCTCTCAAGAGAAGGACAAGATCTGAATGCTGAGACATTACATAGTACACCATGGCAACAATCTCAGAAGGTCGGATTTCCACTAGCATGTTATGATAAACACTATAAAACCTCATGTTGAAGACAACCATAGATTCTTCCTCTTCTCTCCTCAAATCATGAAAATCAGTGAGGTATTGGTGAAAAGACTTTTTCTTACCCCAATACTTTAAAAACGAATTAGATAGCTCGATCCACGAAACAATGGAATCATCTCCGAAAATCCTAAACCAAACAATAGCATATCCAAATAAGGAGTTGGAGAATAACCTCATGGTAACATCATCATGTACTATCTCAAACTGATCAATAAAGTTCTCAAAGTCTCCCAAATTCCTTTCAGTTGTAACATGATCCTCTCTAGAAAAATGGGGGAGATACTCAAAACATTTAAGACGATGAGGATGAAGGTAAGTTGGCACCCTTAAAGGTTTACAAATCTTGTCTTTGATCCTAGTTTGAAAACTAGTGGGTTGAATATGAGGTTTAACAAGTTGATGGCAAGGTTCAACAGTAATAAAAGAAGGTGATGATATTTGAGAAGGGTTTTAATCAACTTCATCACTCTCATGGTTACAAGGATGATTAGATTTAGGAAGGATTGAAATATAAACCTCATCCTTCTCAAGAGGTTGAATGAAGGTTCGGGACCAACTTCAACAATACAAGCATGATGCAAACTTTCTTCTTACAAGGATGGAGATATAAAAGAACGCTTATGATTATCTGAATAGACAAAGAACAAGATGATCCTCTTTATATGTAAAGAAAAAGATAGGAAAGAATTGATAAATAAGAATAGGAATTCATGTAGAAAACTAATGAAATGATACATGGTTTTACACTTCTTTCCCTTCATCTTTATGTCGACAGGATCCTCCCCAGTGGATTCTTTGATTATGGAGTCGTCAGGTAGATAATTACAGTCAATTTTTGTGTCCCTCTCTTATCTACCATCAAGAGCTGGATCTATGTCATTCTCCCAGGGAAGCTATCTTCACACTTCATTCCCCAGAAATGGTGCCATTTATGTAATCACACCAAGAGTCACCACAGACTGTAAATGGGATTAATCTTGGTAACATACAAATTGGTTTAATATTAGTTTTAAATTTTTGGATCAACAAGACATGAAAGGAAGGAAAAGACAACATATATCACTACATATCAGTGATAGACCATTGGGCAATGGAGTCATAAACATTCTGCTCATTGAAGGAATTTAAGCTACCTATGAGACAAAATATTTGTGTAATGATGAAGAGACGAATAAGAGAATTAACATAAAGACAAGCATTCATTAAGCAAATATCCTCTCTTCAAAGAGAACTTAGATGTGTCTGAATAGTAAACAATGATATATAGACAAGTTTATAGCAAATCTTCTACTGTATCAAGATTCCATTAATTAAAGACAAATTTTAATCCTTAAAATCAGTAATACATTCAAACAAGATGAAGAATAGGACAAAGAACATAGAATACAAATCTGATATAACAACTCAAAGGAATCTTCAATATCATTCAAGTTCACAACCACATTCCCCTCCGGCTTACAATCTGATATCTACAGTTATTCCACTTCTAAAACCCCCTTTGGTCTTGGGTCGAACCATTTTTACATGAAAAACATTAGAATATATAGTTTCCAGGAGGTTGAACTCCTTTAGATAGCTTATGTTACAAAAATTGATTTTTTCCCAAAATAGAAACAACTGCATGATGACTCGTACCCTAAAATTTTGGAAGTTACAAGAAAACCCCAAAAAATAGGACATACTTGAGTTATCTTAATAACCTTATCGAATACGATATGAAAGTGATTCCAGAATCTTGATAATGTGTCACAATTGAAAGGTCATTCTGGGGTCTTCTACATTCATGTTTTCTCTATGAGGTACTGGTCGCAGTCTGCTAGCATTCTTCTTCTCCTCGTGACTTTTCTTTGATGATTTGGCTTAACACCCAGTTTTTGTTGCCACACACTGCTCTTGGATTGGACCCTAGACATGATACGAGCATGTGATTGCAGAATTTGTCAAGGGAGGTTTGGATCCACACCACTCTGAATTCTGCAATTCACCACCAACTGCCACATACCTCTCTAGCTATACCATGGTTTTGATTGCAGGACTGCTCTAGGATGTTAACGTTCGATCATTTTCCATCTCTGCAATGAAGTGTGGTCATCAATATTTTTGGAATCTACGATCTGGGTAACCCTACTATTTTAGCACCCCTGCTAAATTTTATCCATCCACCAACTCTAGGATCCTTTTAACAATGTTTAGAGATGACACCAATTTTGTCTTTCAAGAGCTTTGAATGTTGAGCAGGAATACCTCCCGAAGGAAGATCTCTCGAATATGATGTCATTGTGATGACGTTTCATGGAAAGAAGGGTGACACATGTCACATGGAAATGGGAAAATGACGCAACCAAATGCCCTGGAATGAGTGCCATGTGTCATGACTGTTGAGTGTGCCATGTGTCTGAACTGATGGTTTCCACGTGCTTCGGGAGTTTTGGATTGTGAAGAATGAAGTTCTCCCATATTAGTACAAGCCCGTAGTGACATGGAGGCCTGAAATTATATGATTTCATAGTTGTTGATGTGCCACAAAAAGTGAGTGATATGTGTCACTCGATAATAAGCAGATGACATTCCCAAAGGTTCCTAAACTGAGTTCCATGTGTCAGTGCCAAATGGATGCCACATGTCTCTGACAGATGAGTGCCATGTGTCTAAATTGATGTGTGCTAAATGTCTTCGTTATTTCGGCGTTTGGTAGTTTATGTTTGCTCTGAATTGAAAACTCCCGAAGTAGTACGGGCCTGGAGTGACGTGGCGACTTGACGTCATTTCGGAATTTTGGTATTTCAGAGTTTCGACACTTCGATGCTTTGGCACTTCAGAGCTTCTGTCTAGTTTCTAAGCCTTGTGTGACTTTGAAACTCTGAATGCATGAGAGCCATTAATCTGAACTGTACATGGGATCTCCACCATTGAAAATTGAACCTGTCTGTTTGTTTGTATTTCAAGCTCGAAATTGACTGCTTTTGAATGTTGTGTTTGAACGTTTCTTGTGCAAACAAAGGACTTGGTCGACCTACCATGAGCTCAATCGATGGAAAACATGATGACAAGAATTCTGAACCAAATCACGACATGCAATTATCCTTCAAGAAAAATAGAAACAAAATGTGTGAAGGATCAATCAAGAAAGAAATGATAAAAAACCAAGTCACTTAGTAATGGGAAACCGACTTCACCAACTAGAATAGGAAAAAATTTGATGAAGGCATATGGAAATGAGAGAGGAGAGGCAGGGGTGCAGACCTAGGTTACAACACTAAATTTATGATTACAACCTAAAGACTCAACACCTATGTCCTATAAACCTTATGACTCAAAAAAAAAACCAAGGAGAATTTTTTGACCCATACAATCTTATGTGTTAACATCTGGCTCCACAAGGGATGATATGTTCCCTGTCAACTACCAAGAACATGCAGTTCCATTTGCCTTATCCATTCCATCTCTATCCACAAAACCTGTATCCATTAAAGCTCCTTCATTCTGTATTGAAAACCAAAAATATCCATATAGTGAAAACAAAATCACTGCAAACCAAAATGATCAAGGACTGAGCTTTATTCATCCTACTCCTACTCTAACCAAATTTGCAACTTGGTAAACTAAAAGAAGACTTCCACATCAACCATTCAAGTAAATTCAAGACTGAAATAATCCCATCTATGTCATTGATCAATGAATAATAACAAAAATATAGCAATAGTGACATAAACTCCTTCAGAAAACCATACTCACCCATGAATATTGGTGAAATAATGCAATCTGAAATTTTCAAAAAATATGAAACATATGACTCCATATAAGATGCAATTGGATCCTTGAAACCAAGATTAGAAGCATGTTGATCCACAAAAAATAGCTTCTCATCCATGAATTCCTTTCTTCTTGCAAATCGATAACCTTCTTGTTCCCTTGAGAGCAACTCTTGATCATAAAAAATGGTAGTCTCTTCATTTTCAGCATGATGATCACAAGATAATGGTACAACAGGTTTTAAATCGCACTGACAATGGTCAGCCAGGAACATATAATTATCTATGCGATCATCAATTATAATATGTTCAACATGTTTTTAAAATTGATCGTAAGATAGACATGCATCCCTGTCCATAGAAAAATCTACAAACACTAAAGAATCCAATTCCAAATGTGAATCATACTTACAACCTTGTTTTTGTTCCAAATCTGATTTATACTCACAACCAATTTGCTACAAATTTGAAATATATTAGCAATCCTCTTGTTGCTCCTCTTGTGCATGCATATTTTTAGAATATGCTTGCATACAAATCCTCTTGCTAGCACAGATGTTCTCCTCAACTTCTTCAGCATCTTCAAATAAGCATTTTAAGGATGAATATTTCCTTTCTCTCAAGAGAAGGACAAGCTATGAATGCTTAGACATTACATAGTACACCATGGAACCAATCTCGGAAGGTTAGATTTCCACTAGCATGTTATGATAAACACTATAAAACCTCATGTTGAAGACAACCATAGATTCTTCCTCTTCTCTCCTCAAATCATGAAAATCAGGGAGGTATTGGTGAAAATACACTTTCTTAACCCAATACTTTAATAAAACATTGGATAGCTCGATCCACGAAACAATGGAATCATCTCCCAAAATCCTAAACCAAACAATATCATATCCAAATAAGGAGTTGGAGAATAACCTCATGGTAACATCATCATGTACTATCTCAAACTGATCAATAAAGTTCTCAAAGTCTCCCAAATTCCTTTCAGTTGTAACATGATCCTCTCCAAAAAAATGGGGAAGATACTCAAAAAATTTAAGAGGATAAGGATGAAGGTAGGATGGCACCCTTAAAGGTTTACAAATCCTGTCTTTGATCCTAGTTTGAAAACTAGTGGGTTGAATATGAGGTTTAACAAGTTGATGGCAAGGTTCAACAATAACAACAGAAGGCGATGATATTTGAGAAGGATTTTAATCAACTTCATCACTCTCATGGTTACAAGGATGATTAGATTTAGGAAGGATTGAAATATAAACCTCATCCTTCTCAAGAGGTTGAATGAAGGTTCAAGACCAACTTCAACAATACAAGTAGGATGAAAACTTTCTTCTTGCAAGGATGGATATATAAAAGAAGGCTTATGATTATCTGAATAGACAAAGAACAAGATGATCCTCTTTATATGTAAAGGAAAAGATAGGAAAGAGTTGATAAAGAAGAACATGATTTCATGTAGAAAACTAATGAAATTATACATGGTTTTACACTTCTTCCCCTTCATCTTTATGTCCACAGGATCCTCCCTAGTGGAGTCTTTGATTATGGAGTCGTTAGGTAGATAATTACAGTTAATTTATGTGTCCCTCTCTTGTCTACCATCAAGAGTTGGATCTATGTCATTCTCCCAGGGAAGCTATCTTCACACTTCATTCCCCGGCAATGGTGCCATTTATGTTATCACTCCAAGAGTCACCCTAGACTGCAAATGGGATTAATCTTGGTAACATACAAATTGATTTAATATTAGTTTTAAAATTAAGGATCAACAAGACATGAAAGGAAGGAAAAGACGATAGATATCACTACAGATCAGTGATAGACCATTGGGCAATGGAGTCATAAACATTCTTCTCATTGAAAGAATTTAAGCTACCTATGAGACAAAATATTTTTGTAATGATGAAGAGAAGAATAAGAGAATTAACATAAAGACAAACATTCATTAAGAAAATATCCTCTCTGCAAAGAGAACTTAGATGTGTCTGAATAGTAAACAATGATACATAGGCAAGTTTATAGAAGATCTTCTACTATATCAAGATTCCATTAATTAAAGACAAATTTTAATCCTTAAATTCAGTAATACATTCAAACGAGATGAAGAATAGGACAGAGAACATAGCAGACACATCTGATATAACAACTCAAAGGAATCTTCAATATCATTCAAGTTCACAACCACATGCCCCTCTGGCTTACAATCTGATATCTACAGTCATTCCACTTCTAAAACCCCCTCTAGTCTTGGGTCGAACCCTTTTTACATGAAAAACATTAGAATATATAGTTTCCAAGAGGTTGAACTCCCTTAGATATCTTATGTTACAAAAATCATTTTTTTCCCAAAATAGAAACAACTGCATGATGACCCATACCCTAAAATTTTGGAAGTTACAAAAAAACCCCCAAAAATAGGACATACTTGAGTTATCTTAATAACCTTATCGAATATGATATGAAAGTGATTCCAGCATCTTGATAATGTGTCACAATTGAAAGGTCATTCTGGGGGTCTTCTACATTCATGTTTTCTCTATGAGGGACTGGTCGTAGTCTGCTAGTGTTCTTCTTCTCCTCTTGACTTTCCTTTGATGATTTGGATTAACGCCCAATTTTTGTTGCCACGCGTTGCTCTTGGATTGGACCCTAGACGTGATATGAGCACTTGATTGTTGAATTTGTCAAGGGTGGTTTGGATCCACACCGCTCTGACTTCTGTAATTCACCACCAACTGCCACGTACCTCTCTATCTATACCATGGTTTTGATTGCGGGGCCACTCTAGGATGTTAACGTTCAATAATTTTTCGTCTCCACAATGAAGTGTGGTCATCAATATTTTTGGAATCTGTGATCTAGGTAACCCTGCTATTTTAGTGGCCTTGCTAAAGTTTATCTGTCCACCAACTCCAGGATCCTTTTAACCATGTTTAGAGATGATGCCAATTTTGTCTTTCAGGAGATTTGAATGCTGAGCAGGAATACCTCCCGAAGGACGATCTCTCGAATATGATGTCATTGTGATGACATTTCATGGAAAGAAGGGTGACATATGTCACATGGAAATGGGAAAATGATGCAACCAAATGACCTGGAATAAGTGCCATGTGTCGTGACTGTTGAGTGTGCCACGTGTCTCAACTGATGGTTTCCATGTGCTTCGAGAATTTTGGATTGTGAAGAATGAATTTCTCCCAGCTTAGTACAAGACCAGAGTGACATGCAGGCCTAACATTATATGATTTCATAACTATTGATGTGTCACAAAAGGAGAGTGATACGTGTCACTCGATAATAAGCAGATGACATTCCCAAAGGTGCATGAACTGAGTTCCATGTGTCAATGCCAAATGGATGCCACGTGTCTCAGACAGATGAGTGCCATGCATATGAACTAATGAGTGCTAAGTGTCTTCGGCACTTTGTTGTTTCAGTGTTTCAACATTCGGTAGTTTATGTTTTCTCTGAATTGAAAACTCCCAAAGTAGTACGAGCTCGGAGTGACGTGGCGACCCGACGTCATTTCAAAATTTCAGCATTTCAGAGTTTTGACACTTCGATGCTTTGGCACTTCGGTGATTCTGTGTGGTTTCTAAGACTCGTGCGACCTTGAAACTCTGAATGCACGAGAGCCATTAATATGAACTGTACATGGGATATCCACCATTGAAAATTGAACCTATCTGTTTACTTGTATTTCAAGCTCGAAATGGACTTCTCTTGAATGTCTTGTTTGTACGTTTCTTGTGCAAACAAAGGACTTGGTCGACCTACTGTGAGCTCAATCGATGGAAAACATGATGACAAGAATTCTGAACCAAATCACGACATGCAATTATCCTTCAAGAAAAATAGAAACAAAATGTGTGAAGACTCAATCAAGAAAGAAATGATAAAAAACCAAGTCACTTAGTAATGGGAAACTGACTTCACGAACCAGAATAGGAAAAAAATTGATGAATGCATATGGAAATGAGAGAGGAGAGGCAAGGGTGCAAACCTAGGTTACAACACTAACTTTATGATTACAACCTAAAGACTCAACACCTATGTCTTATAAACCTTATGACTCAAAAAAAAAACCAAGGTTATTTTTTTGACCCATACAATCTTATGTGTTAACACAATAAACCATCTAGTTTATGTTGTTGAGGATGAGATTAGGTCATATGTTTTCAATTTAAATGATGATGAACCAGAAATATCAGTCAACGAATGCAGAAATCAGTGCCTGACATATCAACAGAACAAGGTATGGAAGATTTATTTTGATGGCTCTTCATCAAAGGAAGGTTTTGGGGATGGTATAGTCCTCATTTCCCCTTCACAAGAAGTAATAACACTCTCTTAGAAGATGTAATTTGAGACAACTAACAATATAGCTAAGTATGAATCGCTAGTGTTGAGATTGAGGGATGTCAAAGACATGGCCATTGACAATTTGGCAGTTTTTGGTGATTCTAAGTTGATTATCAACCAAGTCAAAAAAATCTATCAAGCTAAAAAATAGAGGCTCAATCAATACAAGAATGAGGTATGGGACCTCGTTGAAAACTTATTTTTAGAATTTAACATATCCTTCATTCGTACAGAGGCAAATTAGAAGGAATATTCTTTTGCCTTGGCTGTCAATACCTTCAGACCTCCCATTGGTCCAAATATTAAGTATCAAGTGGAATTTAGACATAGGACAACCATAACAGACAACATAAATCACTTCCAAGTCTTTAGTTATGATTTGGAGCTACAAATATTTCTACACACCATTGAAGAATTCTCCAGTATCTCAATAGACCAAGAGGGTGAAGAGGATGAATTAGAAAATTAGCAAACATCTCATATGTTGAACAAAGTGGCTAGCCACAACATTGTGGAACTTAAAACAAATCACATCCACAAGGGTTTAGTGCCAGTGGTAAGGTTATTTGACAGATATGATGTCTCCAAAGAATATTCCATCAAAAATCAAGAAGAAGAGGTAATGGATTTCAACATCAGGACTGTTGAAAATCCCAAAATAGTCAAATTGTCCAAGGCACTAGTTGCAGAACAAAAGGACTAGTATGTCAGCCTAATCAAAAAAAAATTCTGATGCTTTTGCATGGTCATAGGAGGATTTGAAGACATTTTACACTGACATCATCCATCACAAGATCCCTTTGAAGGTTGGTTCTAAACCATTCAGACATAAGATTAGACAATTTAATCCCATGCTAATTTCCATTATTGAAAAAGAGTTGAAACAAATGTTTGATGCCAGAACTATTATGCCCTTGAAGTACTCAGATTGGGTGGCCAACTTGGTACCTATGAGGAAAAAGAGTGGGGAAATAGGATTGTGTGTTGATTTTCAAAATCTCAACAAGTGTTCTCTAAAGGAAAACTACCCCCTGCCCAAGATGGACCATATTTTGCAAAGGGTAGTAGGTGCCCACATAATTTCCTTACTCAATGGATACTCTGGTTATAACTAGATAGTAGTGTGTGAAGAAGACAAAGAGAAAAAAACATGCACCACCCCATGGTGGACATTCATGTATGACAAAATTCCCTTCGGAATGATGAACATAAGGGCCACCTTTCAGAGGGACATGGACATAGCCTTTGTGGGGGAGAAATAAAAATTCATGGTTATATATTTGGATGACATCACCATTTTCTCCAAATCCAATGATGAACATTTACAACACCTCAAGTATATTTTCCGGAAATGTTGAAGGTATGGGATCTCTTTGAATCCAAGGAATTCCCACTTTTCCATGTCGGAAGGTAAGATCTGATGCCACATCGTATCAGTAGGAGGAATAAAAATAGACCCAAATATATTTGATGTCATTTAGGAAATTGAAATCCCCAGAAATAGGAAGCTTATTTAGTCTTTTATAGGAAGAATAAATTTTCTAAGGCGCTTTGTGCCAAACTTTGCTGAAATCATAAGTCCTATCACTAACATGCTAGAGAAAGATGTTGTTATTAAGTGGTCACTGGAATAAAAATGAGCATTCCAAAGGATCAAGCAAGATTTAGTTGCAGCCTCTGTATTGGTCAGCCCTGACTATTCCAAAGAGTTATTTATCTTCTCTTTTTCTTCCGAGGAAACCATTGTTTCAGTACTGCTGCACAAAAATGAATAAGGACATGAACATCCCATATCATTTTTTAGAAAATCCCTCTGAGATTTTGAGCTGAAGTATGACATATTAGAAAAGAAATCTTATGCATTGGTCAAATCTTTGAAGGCCTTGAGGGTGTATGTGTTACAGTCTAGCATAATAACCTATGTTCCTAGAAGCAATGTCAAAGAGATTCTAGTCCAACCAGACAGTGAAGGGAAGAGAGAGAAATGGATTGTCAAATTATTAGAGTATGACCTGCACATAAAACCTACTAGGATGATTAAGGGACATGGACTTTCCAAGTTGTTATCAGATTCAAACTGTAAAGTGTTGGAATTACATCAGACCTTCACCCAATCGAATGCACTCATGACATAGTTTGGAAATCACAACATGCAAGTATTTGAAAACTAATCTTATTCACCTTGGTACATAGATATCATTTACTTTATACAACATCTAGAATTCCCACCAGGTTTTAAAAATACAAGGGCGAGGTCTCTCAAATTAAAATCTGTAAAATTCTTCATTTTAAATCAGAACTTGTATTAGAGGGACCCTGTTGGCATCCTATTAAAATGTCTTGATGAAGATGATCTAAACAAGTCACAATAGATATGCACATAGGATTTTGTGGAGGACACCAACATTGGAAAGCCACATCCCTCAAGATCCTAAGGGTAGGGTACTACTGGCCCACCCTTTTCTATGATGTATTTACCATAGTAAGGGCATGAAATGAAAGTCGGAAGTTTGCAGGAAAACATAAATTACTCTCACTACCCCTAAATCCTATCACTACTAGTGGTCCCTTTCAGAAATCAGGATTAGATTTCATAGGTGAGATAAATCCACCATCCAGTGGGAAGCATAGGTGAATTCTCACTGCCACTGACTACTTTACCAAATGGATCGAGGTTGTTCCCACCAGGAATTCTACTAACAAGGTGATCATGAATTTCTTGGAGACAAATATATTTTCCAAGTTCAACTAACCTAGAAAGTTAATAAGAGATCATTCTGAGGAATTCAAGTCCAAGGCCATGATTGAATTATGTGGTATACATAAACTTTCCTTAACGCATTCCACACCCTACTACCCTCATAGAAATGGGATGGTTGAGTCATCAAACAAGACTTTGATCAGGACCATCAAGAAACTACTGACTAAAAACAAGAAATCCTAGGACTCTAAACTTAAGTATTCCTTGTGGGTTGACAAGATCAACACCAAGAGATCTTTGGTAACCTCACCATTTTATCTAGTCTATGGGATATATGTTGTCTTCCCTACTCAACACGGTCTACCAATCCTAAAATTCTTACAGGAAGAAATTGAGGAGTCAAATGGCATCCATAGGAGAATATTTCAGATTATAGAGGTTCAACAAAAGAGAGAATCACTAAATTAGATAACTGAGGCATACCAAACCAAGGTCAAATCATCTTTTCACAAGAAAACCAAGAAGGAGATCTTTCAAGAAGGTGACTTGGTCTTGAGGTGGAATGCCAGAAGGGATGAGAAGCCTAAGCATGGTAAGTTTGATAACCTTTGGTTTGGTAATTTTAAGGTGGTTAAGGGTCTAGACAATAATACATTTGTTTCGTCCAATTTAGATGATACAGAGATCTTTGGAGGCCCAGTAAATGGGCACTTCCTGAAACATTATTTTTCTTGAAAGACTGAGGGAAGGTCCCTCTTGTGCTATAACTGCTTTTATTTTTCATTTGCATTTGATTAGTTAGTTTATGTTTGAATAAAGACTCCATAGCCCAACAAAGGCACTCGAGTGTAGCTACAGTTTTGAGTTTCAGAAATGCATGGCTGAGAGACAATGACAGATATGCATGGTTGACAGACAAAACCAAAGGTAAGTTAAGGGAAGTGGGATAAAGTTATTGAATTCAAGACACCTAATCTATTTTTCTTAACACCCCACAGGGGGGGTGTTGTCCCCAGTTGGAGCCCATGTTTAGACCTAAGTCTAGACCCCTTCCCCTCCTCTCTCATTACCCTATACCTCCACCAAATATCATACCTTTTATGTTGGTTAAGTTTGTCCCCCATTACTAAAATGACTCAGTTTTTATCATTACCTCTCTTGACTAATTTTTTGCACCATCTTTTATTTTCTTGAAGGGTAATTACATGTTAGGGTTTGATTCTGAAGTCCTTTTCATCATGCTTATCATTTGTTGAGCTCATAACAAGTTTTATATTGTTTTGTACGCGCATACAGGGATGATTGCAAGAACTAATCTATTCTTGCAAATGTTGTTGGCGTGCTAATTTTTAAATTATGTAATAATTTAATGTGTCATTTTAAATGTTTAAACCATTTGAATGGAACATGCATGCATGGGTGATCATAAATGAGTGCCTCCACACCATTCTACATGCATTTTCATGATTACACAACATCAATCATGGTCATGAGAAATGTATTGTTCAATCATGGCTTCTATAGCTTGAACGGAGGGTTAACAACACGTAGGTATCGGTTTCAACATGAAGATATGTGTAGTCACTGCATCATTGACATCAAAACTTCTCTGTACACCATGGTTCCTCCCTGAGAGCGATGGAATTTGAACAGGACCGAGCCATAAGACCTTGATCTTTTTGAGGCCATACATGAAATCTAGGATATTTTCGTAAAGGAGAAATGGTATGACTTTATGAGTGCATTTAAAGGACACCACACATGCCTAGTTATACTTTTTGTGCAGAATTTCAATGGATTCCATACCCAGCTTGGGGATACCTTGATTCATATTACAGAACACTTCATTGGAACAACTTGTTCTCTCCTTGTTTGTGGGGAAAGGTGGTTTAAGAAAGCCAAGTTGCCTCTCAACCTATCTAATAAATTCATGGTTCTCGAGCACAAAGACCCTGTTTGGAGCCAAGGAATCCATGTGTCACGGATAAAGGAATATTGGAAAGGATCCCTAGAAACAGTGTAGAGGCATATAATAGGTGAGGTTCGATTAATCATAGTACATTGTTATCACCTTCATTTCCTTATGCATCTAAGTGGAGATAAAGAGCTAAACTTACCCTATTACCTACTTAAAATCCTAACCAAAATGGACAAGAGGGTTCAAATCCACCCTAAATCTTTTCACATGAGAATGTACCATCAAGTCTTAATTAAATTTATGGTGTATTTTTCTTTAGAGGAACTTGAATTGCCTTGGGGTTATTTCTTGAAATCTATGGGATTGAAAGAGCGAGAACAGGTGCCCTATTTGCAGAATGAAGGTGATGCAAGTAAATATAAGATAGAGGTCAGGGTATCTCTATATCATGGGAGCTCGATGAATCCTATCCAACTTGCAGACAATAAGGGGAAAGACCCCAAAACAAGGAACACACCCTCGAAAGAAAACAAGCTAGAGACCTCCATGAAGTAGGAGTCCCCTCACATGCAACTAAGGTATTCTACGAAAAAAGGGAAGGAAATAAAAAGTTCCAAAGTTTCTCGCATGCATCCACTTGCATTGGGAACACCATAGAGGTCTCTTTCATCCATCCATTTAGTAGAGGAGAAGAGAACCTCAGTCGAGAAACAACCTAATAAACCTATGACTAGAATGAGGGGAAAGTTGGATCTAGATCACGCATCAATGAAGTGGCTAAGGGAAAGGTTGTTCCTACATGAGCCTTGCCTAAATAATCTCCTGCAACTAGACAAGACAGGAAGAGGAAGGGTGAACAAAACATTGAAACACCAAGCAATCCAAACAGAAAAATTAGAATTACAAATCAATTGAGGTTGAACTCCAAGTTTTTTTTTAAGCCATCATTAAAATACCCCTAACCAATTGTGATTGAGGATGATGACATTCTTGAATTTTCCAACATGGAAGAAATGGAAGTCAATGTTTTTAAGGGAATGACAGTGAAAAAGGAGAAATAGAAGTCTAATGAGGGTGAGAATGCAGAAACACCATTTGTAACCGTGAAAAAAAATTATCTTATAGACTCTAGTCAACATGGAATACATGATCATGGACTTGATCTTGATCAAGACTCTATTGGAACTTCACCACATGCAGGGGATCCTTACCACACTTCATAATACATTAAACCAAATATTAAAACTGATACTTTGGGAGTACATGGGTCCATTAAAAGAACACAAGGAAAGGAACCCAAGGTAATACAAAAATATAATATGAGAACAAGGAGAAGAACAATGGCAGACCACAACAATTATATCGTAGAGTGAGACGAGAAGAAAATGCAGGTTGAGGTCAAAACAGAGAGGGTCTATGATAACCAACAAGTGCAAGAACTGAAGCTTTGAATCTAGGCCTTGTAACACCACAACTAGGAATTGGAAAAATTGTACTCCAGACTGCAAAAGAAGTATCAAAGAATCTGAAAAAAACACCAGAAGAATTGTTTCTTTTTGAAGGAGATAATTTGAAGAAGAACATTACTATGAAGGGGTATCTAAAGAAGATGCTTGCCTATCAATTTATCTCCTAGTTAGCCTCCAACTTTGTGCATCGATAAAAGTGCTTGATTCAGAACCTATTTCTATCAGTCCTAGTCAATGTTTCCAAAGCTCAGTTCACTTCATCATATGCATCAGTTTACTTTTGTCATTAGTATCATTTTAGTTGTTTAAGTTCAAGAATTTTTAAATTAAGGCATAATAAGTGGTCATCTATGTTTGATATGAACCACTTCCTTTTTCTTAAGACAAGTTTGAAGTATGCATTAATATGATCCAACAATATTTACTTAAGTAAATAAGTTGTTCTCCAACTGATAATGTAGAGCTAAGCCTCAACTTCAGATGGATGAGAGCCTCTGCAACTTTAATAAATATGCACTTTTTGTATGAATGGAGTGTTCAGTTTTTGGGAAGGAAATAAATATATCAAACTATTTGAACATGTTCTATGATTGGATTAAATATCTCTACCTGGTGAATATGATCTTGATGATAGTGTGCTTTATGTTCAAATCTATATGTGTTCTTTCTCTTATCTTGAATGCAATTTTTGATTTGTGAAAAGTACATTTCATTTTCCTTTGAACTATTGTATAACTCATCTGTTACTGATATGCAACCTGTAAAATAGATAATGCTTTAGTAAATATTTGTTTTTATTGCAACCTGTGGGCGTAATTGTGTTTGGATACTTGTTTAATGCCTTGAAATATTATTTTAAGGCTTAAACTTCTTACAACAGATAATTCATTGAGTTGTTTGTTGTTATTCCTTTGTTCATCCCTCTATTTTCTCACTTGTCTATCAATTGTGTGCCACCAGCCAAGGAGAACCTATAGCCATATCATCTTTCCAACCCAACCATGTTTTTGGCTTGGTAAAATGAACCCTCCAATTGACCAACAAAATCAAATTACCATAAAACCAACCTTCCCAAACTTGAGGTGGCCCAACTCTTCTCTTTAGTAGTCAAGTGAAAACTTTAGGACCAACATGACCCTAAAGACTGATGATAAAACTACAGTCATCTCATAGAACCAAGTACACCCCAGTAAAATATTGTACTCAAGAGGTGCATCTACGAAATCTACATCAATAGAGATAGTCTTACCACCTAACTTGATGGGTAACTTGTAAGGAGGTGATTATTCCATTGGGTTGGAACATGTGTCTATAGAATGCTTTCAATAGTGTTGCAGATGTGTTGAGCTAAGGAGAGACAAGGGCCTTCTAACAAGAAACAAACATGATGCAACTTGAGGATCCTACATCCACCACTATCTAGTACATGTTTTTACCTAATGATCACATTATGATCATAAATGTGACATGATGGGAGAGCCTATGAGTAAACTAAGAAGAATAAAATGTCATAAAACTTGACATTGAGGGATAAATTTCACTTATGAATGAAAACAAGGATTTTCACTACATGGGGCAACTTCGGACGACTTCAAGTGTAGACATGGCATAAGGTGCATGGTCCAAGTATTCCACAATACTATAGTTGTTGGTGGCCCATGTGTTTGGATTATGCATCGTGCATTGAAGGAAACCCTTTGGGGGGAAAATTGGTGTGTCAAAATATGGATTCTCAATCTGAATAGGGACATTGGGTTGGGAAGAAGATGTTTCTTCTAGTGTAGCATGGGAAGGCCAAACAATGTCACCGTTTTTGTCTTGAGTTTGCAAATTGATCATTTGGTCACACATAAAAATGAAAACAATCAAGGAATACCCCTCATGGTGAGGGGTACCCTCCATACTACCTTATGGAGGGGCACGATTTGTTGTAATCATATTTTGAGGTTGAGGGGGGAAAGGATGGTCTAATACAACAAGATGTTCGGGGGCCCATTCTTGTGCCAAAAATATATGGACCTCATCCTTATGAGGGCACTGGTGAGTAGGGTGGTCCTCCCCATAAATCGTGCCAGGAAACTAACTCTTCCACTTTTCCTTAGTACCTCCCTCCTAGGTGTTTTGGGTAGAGTTAGTCCCTTTCTCATTATTGGAATTTTTCTTTTTATTCCTTTTCTTCTTACATCCAGGTTTCTGAGGATTATTCTATTGTGTGGACTACACTGAATTTACCTCGGAGGTATAAGAAGGGATTGAAACAGTTTAATAACTAGTACCATAAGTTGATAGGTGTGACTTAATGTACATTTGACCCATTTAATCAGATAACTGGTTTACAAAGGTATGAGAAACAAAAATAACCACACCATCAGCATGGGGTCTTGGGTTTTTCTTCATAGGATCTGTCGACATCCTAGGATCATTTGGGATGATATCATAAATTGTGCCCAACTAAGAATAGAATAAGTCCAACTATTCATAACACAAAATGGTCTGCTCCTTGATGGCCACCCTGGCCATAGCTACATTTGTAGCAATGGGTGGTAGGAGGGACTTGTTGAACCACTCCATAAGGAGTTTGTCCAGAATCAAAGTCTTAATTATCCTACATCTTTGTCACCACTAATGTATATGAAAAAAAATGTGAGTGGCATTATCTTGATGCAGTGAAATCAAAAGCTTTGTTCCTATCTCATACCATATGGAAAATTGGTGATGTGTTAAGAATGTCATTTCCAGGTTGTTGAAGCTTTTAAAGGAACCACCTTTTAATTAAATGTACCATTTGCTGGCATATCCGATCATATATATCTGGAAAATATGGAGCCTCACACTATCATCCATCAATAAGTTGGATGAACACCGTAAGTGGTATTTCATGATGTGTGTGGAGGGGTCCTCTCCTCGATTTTCATCAAACTTTGGAATATTGGAAGGTTTAGGGGTCATTGGGGAATGAGTGCCTCTATGGATGGTGGAACTTCTAGGAGCATGACTACTCCCAGAACCAAAAAATCCCCCAAAGGGGTTTCCCCAGGGGGAAATATGGACCCTACAAGAGAGGTGTTCCCAAATTTATTCCTAGGAAATAAACCCCCAAGACTAGATGTGGAAACAAAAGGAAAACTCGATTTTCCCCAAAGGGATGTGCCCCCATGGAAAGGTGTGCTACCCCATGGAAATTTGAAACCTATGGAAGTATTGATTCCCCCATCCTTATAAGAAATTGTCCCAAAACCACTAGACACATTCCATTCAAAAGTTACAACCACACCTGATGATGTCAGGATGCTCATAGGATTGATGGAGGTGGAAAGAGCTCCACTTCCATGTTAAAACCAAATTTGGGTCCCCTACTATAAAATAATCCATAAGTGGCCAGTGATGTAGAAGGGATGGGAGAAAGGATGATAGGTATACTAGTGTATGGAAAGGATGACACAGTTAGTGTCCTTGAGATCGAGGTACCAGTAGAAAATGGTATGGATGACGTAGGTCCAATAGAGCTAAGGGGTGGTAATGAGGACATAAATAGGATGGCCCTAGGGTAATTTCACCCAATCCCACTTAAGGATGGGATCATAGGCTAAGACACATTGGATGAAACACTTGGTATAGACATGGTGGGGGGTCACTAAACAAAGAAAACAACTCACTAAAAATATCTCTTACTTTGACTAGTATAAGGGTGTTTGGCTCAGTCAAAGATGGGTTAAAGTTTGGTGGAAGACATTCTTATACCACTTCCATTTCAACCAAACTGGTCTCATCAAATAAAATATAATATCCTTCAAATTCCTTGTCACTTATGTCGTGTCGCTTTAGAGGCAATTTCACCTTCGTAATAGGCTCAAGTCATCATAATCAACGAGACTGACGCAGTAGTTCATCCATGGTGAATACATTATATAAAATTAAAAAAAAAGTCAATGTAATGCCGACCTAGACTCGGACTCAAAGAGAACAACCCTAATCAAAACTAGGCTAACAACAAGAAAATCAATGGGCTCAGGGGCCTTCCAAAAACCAACCCTATGGGGTAGATGACATCCCCACAAGATTTCCTAGCGAATGTGTGAGGAGCAATTATGATGATCAACGTGAAAAATACCTAACCTATGCAAGTACCCTTTATTAAGGTGGGAAAACTCTAGGGGAACTAATATTGTGAACGAATGTCTACCCTAGGTACTATAGGCACCTCCCACCTGTAGTCACCTATGTGGCTCCCTAGGAAAGGTCACTAAGGTTACCACCTAACAATCAATGTTTGGGGGAACAGTCATAAGTCTGACCATATGTAAGGGTGGGGTAAATAAGCTCAAAGTTTTGAAGGTGTTTGTTGGTACAAGGGTAAACCCAAGGTTCATCTCCAAGAGCTCACCAACAAGCCCTAACTACTGGCCCTTTCGGAAACAACTTCGAAGTAGATGCAGTCTCACCCGAAGCAGTTATGAGGGGGTTGCAGGATAGATATGTCTACAAATAGGGGGAATATCAAGTGCATCTAATACAATAACATCACAACATTCATATATCACTTATCATCTAGGATCTACTCTGCACATCTACTTATTAGATCTAAAACAATAATGCAATCACAGTATATCCAGAGATAGAATACCAATCACACACAACACAAAATATACGTGGTTCACCCTCTCTCTAGGGCTACGTCCACAAAACTATCCTTTATAATATATTGAGACGAAGCATACAGTTCTTGTCTTCGCTATTAGCTAGAAGATTCTCTTTCTTCTCCTCTCTTTCTCTCTCCTCCCTGCGCACCCAATTGCAGGGTTGATCTTCGCACCCAGTTCAAGATCTTACAATACTAGAACGCTCTCATTCTTAGCGCTTCTTCCTCACGCAACAATAATAACTCATAACAACAATACCAATAGATCGACAACAATATCATACCAACCCAAACTAGGTCCTCATGACCTGTATTTATACATTACAATAGCTCATCGACATCCTTAGGCCGAAACCTAGTTGTCAAAAACCCTAGATACCAAAACCCTAGGTCAACTTGACCTGTATTTTCAGGGCTTCTCCAGCCTGTCTTTCCCTTCTTATCACACAATGCTCCAAAGCATCTAACAGTGGATTTTTCTACTTGTTGATTTGTCCATGATCCTTCTTCCTTGCTGATCTGTCATCCTTGATATCCTCATCCAATGGCTTACTTTCTCGAGCTTCACTCCATATTTTATTCTCTTTTTCTCACTTTGACCCAATAAAAATCACTGCATCTTTTGCGAAGTTCGCATTTTTCCTTTTCTTCCTTGCTCTTTGCTTGCTTCCATAACCAAGGGCCAACATGCCCCCAAGACTCACCTGTGACTCATCCCGAAGCACTTCAGATCTCAGCTTCATGTTTTACTTTGATTTCAGACTACGCAGTGCAGCCTCTGCTTTCTGCTCCATACTTCCTTTCCTCCTTGTCCAGACTATATTTTATGTGTCTGGTACCCAATTTCAACTGCACCTAGTACCTAGACCCTTTTCTTCTTTCATTTACTGAGAACTATGGGGCAGTCGGTTGTCATAGTACAATTTCAACCGACTCCCATTCACTAATCCTTCCTTCCACTCCCCATTCAGAGTCTTCAATTGTACATCTTTTCCCTCTGTAACATAACCGATCTCATACGGACCTAGCCAATGCATTCCGAACTTCCCAGGATGTTTTATGAACTTACTATCATATATCAAGACTAGATCACCTTGTTTAAATGTTGTCTTCCTGATGTGCCTGTCATGGTAGGACTTCTTTCTTTCCTTTTGTACTTGTTGATGGAATCCTGCAAAAAATATGTCTTCCTCAAATTCAACCAATTGTGCAAGCCTCTCTTGAACAATGCCAGAATCATCCATATCTATAAAGGTAGCAATTCTCAAGATTGGTACCAAATATTCCATTGGAACAATAGCCTCAAGACCATATACCAACTTAAAAGGTGTCTGCATTGTCAGATTATTGCAAGTGGTTCTATAGGCCCATAATAATACTGGTACTCTTAGATCCCAATCATCCATGTTCACACTGCAAATCTTTGTGAGCATTGTCTCCAAGATCTTGTTGAATGCTTCGACTATCCCATTTACTTTTGGATGGTACAGTGTTCTCTTTTGATGGTGGACTCCAAATTCTTCAGTCAAGGCTTCAACTATCTACTAGAAGCCCAACATTTTTTTTTAACTTCTTATATCAAATAACGATCTATGTAGCTGCCTAACTGGAGTCATTCATTTTTTTGTTCTTCATAAGCGATTTACGAAATGACATTTGTAAGTTCTTAGTTTTTCCTAGTGTTTTGTTTGTTTTCATGCTTCGTTCATGACTGAAAGCATGAAAATGAAGCATTAGAACTTATGAAAGGTTTATGAAAGACAAAATGGCTCCACAGTTTTTAATGAAGTCTTGTTCCTTGCTATGAAGTTTGTTCTCTTTGTTTTGACTCTTTGAATGTCAAGCATGCTTATGGATTGTTATTTGTATCAACAAAGGATCCTTTAATTTAAGCATTGATATATTTTTGTAAGGTTCTTGGTCATATGATCCCTTATCACTAGGTTTTGGTTTATAAGTTTCCCTCTCCCAATCTTTAGGACCAAACCCACTTTGTTGCGCATCATTTTTATGTTAATGTGCCTGGTCATGGCCTATACTATGAGAGAGGTGGCAGTCCTATCACACTAATCCCATCATTTCAAAGCTTGGTCATGGGATTTGCAACACCCCTTGCATTCATTTCAAACAATGCCTATCTTTTCGTTATGAATTTTTTGCTCATACGCCACAGACTGTTGATGATTTTCGGGCCTGGAGTATAGCTCTAGTCCGCTCTTACAAACCCTCCATACGCACAGTTTGGGTGATTTCCTGTAGATGTTTAATGGCTCCAGTTCTTAGGATCGAAAACAATGACACTCAGACCTTGCTCATGTGTGACGATGCAAGGGAGGATCTCAAGGGTCACAGTTGGCTTGTTTTCCTTGAGAAATTCCAAGGCTTCAACTTACAAACTACTCACGAATTCACCCTCTCATATGATAGATGTCGAGCTAAGGTGGGGGATGTTCAACTCGAAGTCACAAAGGAATTTTTAAGCCAAACAACAGGTCTCCCTGCCAGTGGGCAGAAGTGGTTCAAGAATTCTAGAGTAGAAGAGGTTCCATGGAGTCTTTTCTTTACATAGCGAAAGATCAATGGTTGTGACAAAGGTATACCAGTGTCTCTATTAAAAACTTGATGGCATGGTTTACATGCAGTGTTGAAACAATTTTTGACATGTGAAGGATGTTTTGGTTTTGTGTTTCTTTATCACCTGCGTCTGCTCATGATTTTCATAAGGTTTCCTTTAAACATGCCTTATTACCTGTGGATAAGCCTGTATAAAATGGCTAAGAGGTATAAAAAACAATGCTTGGATTCAAGCCTTTTCCACCATGGTTTGATAAAAAATATTCTTTCACATCAATTGAAGTTGCAGAACGATGAATGGGACTCTTTTTTAACCCGAAATGGTTTCACTAACCTCAATGCTGCAGAGGTTGAAAAACCCATGATTGAGGAAACTATAGTCTACCCTACAACATTCCCTTCACCTACCCATGCATGTGTTATGTCCACCCACAGTAAGCCTTTACCCTATCCAAAAGTTGTTGAGCAGACCCATGAGCAAGATGTACAGCCTAATGTCTCTGTCAAAAATGCAAACAGACCTATGGGTAAGTCGTCTAAAGGCGATATTGATTTGGGTTTTAAAAATAACAGAGTTGGAAAGTTGATTTCGAGGAAGCTGCGAAACAAATCAAACCCTCATGTGAGCTCAATCAAGATGATTAAGATCCATGAAAGTTCGGATTCCGAGATTGATAGATTTCTTGCTGAAGAAGACCCTCTTTCTTTCCAAGAAGACCTCGATCAGTCTTACAACTTCATTGATAATATACCGCCTTTTCTGAAACATAGTGAAGGGTTTCTAGGTATTAAGTTGGGTAACAAATCTACATTCCATGTTGGGGACGTTTCGGTGCACAACCATAGGTATTCTCAAGCGACTGTCGCACAATCACAGTGTGAAACTTGCCTATTCTAGATTGACAAGTATTACACCAATATACCTATTTTACAATCACAGATCAAAGCCCTTAATGACCAAGTCGACCCATTAACAAATGAAAATCGCAGGCTCCAGTCTGTGATTCAGAGACAAGGGAAACACATGAAAACTACAAGGAATGTCATATTAAAAAATGTTGAGACTGCAACAACAATAATAAATTATGAGATCATGTGATATGATTTGATTTTACAGTTAGAGGTAAGATTTCATTTTGTCTTAAAGTAGTGTTATATTTTGTTCATTAAATAAATTAGATTATTTTGTTTGTTGAATAGATTAGATTTCATTTTTAAAATAGACTAGCTACAGAATCAGCAGATTTTGTAGCCAGTCTATTCTAATTCGAAATTTGCAAAATTGTGATTAAATATGTATCTAAGTTTCTCTATTTTATCTTTTCTTTTCAGGATATCTAGGAGTTCATGGTGACCAAGTGATCTGAAACATTTTTGGGGCTTGTTAGCCATATCTATGATCCATTTTGTGTAAACAGGAATAAACCTTTTTTTAGTTCTTGAAGATTTAGTATGATCTTGGGTGGTTATATTCCCCCTTTTTGTAATCAATAGATGATTGTATTTATCACAGAAGATAAGACAATTTCCTTTCTGAAGGCTTTAAAAACTCATTATTTTTTGAAACAAAATCATCTTGGCCTGGTGCTGAAGGTGGACAACCTATACACAAATTTGGATGGTAAATACATTTACACTTCTGCTTTAGCTGTCTGTAAATGTTTCTTTTGTTTATGATTTGTTTATCTTGACGACTCAATAGTTTTTTAATATCTTTTGTCTTCATAAATTTGTATCTCTTCAGGATAATCTCTTTAAATATTGTCCACATTTTGATGCTTCAGTTATCAAAAATAGTGATCGCTCGTTCAATTCAAATGATAAGGTTTATCTTTAATTTTGTTGAATGATTAAAATCAGGTTGTTATAGTTAGATTTATCTTATCTGTAATTGCTTGCGATCACAAATATCATAGTTATTATTTGCGTCTTACCATCCTGTCATTAAAATCCAACAGTCAATATACTGTTTTGGCATTTATTCCGAACAGTCTCAAGGTTCACTGCAGGTTTATCTCTTGGACAGACTGGTTGGACATTTCATGATCATACATACATTGGACGCATGCCCATTAACTCATTAATAGGTTAGTTTATTTCTTTTATCATTTGTTTGTTTTCGGGACTCTTACATGTGGTCTGGTTTTCACTGCTCACATATTCCTATTTCATAGTATGTTTTGATATTTAATCTTATAGATAAATAAAGATAAAAACAAAAAATAACTTATTTTCTTTCTTTGTCTACTTTTGTTAAAAGAGCCATATTTTCATTCGATTTTCGTGAGTTTAGATTAAAACTCATAACTTGTATATCTTGCACATAAATTAGATAAATGGACCTGTTTTGTAAATATTATTTTAAAATAGTTATATAGACACATATGTACATATATATACCAAGTAGTTAACTATTATTTTGTTCTTTTTCTTTATTTTGTTTCTTTTAGGACTTTTAGATTGGCCAATGGAGCCATTAAACCCATTAGAACGAGTCATGCCAAATGGCTTGAGTTATTTAGACAACCCCAAACCAGACTCGTTCTTCCAATTGATGGACGGTCATTTTCGCCCGTCAACACTATCTTATTGATGAAATGTGTGCCTTGATCACTCATAAGTATATTTGGGCATCCAAACCTTCTTATGATGTCATCAAATATGAAGTGTGCATCTATAGTTGCACTACATTCCTTAACTTCTCTTGCTTCGGCCCATCTGGTCAAGTATTTTGTTGTTGTAATTATGTACCTTGCTCCTGTACTCTTTCCTGGTGGGTTTATAGGTCCAACGAAGTCAATGGCCCATTTCTCAAATGCTTGTAGGGTCATTTGTGGTGCTAGTGGAATTTCATCTTTTCTGGAAGGTTTCCCAACTCTTTGGCATACATCGCAGGCTCTGAAATAGTCTTTAGCATCTCTATGTAAGGTAGGCCACCAAAGGCCAGCTCTAAGAACCTTCTGTGCAGTTGATTTTCCTACATAATATCCTCTTGTAATGCCTTCATGAGATTTTGTGAGGATCAGTGGTCGTTCTGCCTCCATAACACATCTTCTTAATATCTCATCAGGTCCCATCTTGTATAGATGTCCAGCTATAAGTGAGAAGTCTGCAATGCACACTACTAGTTGTTTCTTTTGAATAATTGTGTACTCACTAGGTGCCATTCCTGTTGATAGGAACTGGACTATCTTTGTGAAGTGGTCATCGATCTTTCTAATGGCCAATAGCTGTGCATTTGGTAGTGCATCCTCCAAACTGGTTGGCTCTTCACCATGCTCCAACCTTGACAAGTGGTCAGGACCTTTGTTCATTCTCCCTGGCCTTACTATGATCTCAAAATAATATTCCTGAAATAGAAGAAGTCATCTAGATATCCTTCCCCCCAACACTAGCTTGTTGACTAGGTACTTCAATGTGGAGTGATCAGTAAACATTTTAAAGTGTCCTCCCAACAAGTAGTGGTGAAATTTCTGCAATGCATACACCATGGCTAACCCTTCTCGCTCAGTGGTGGTGTAATTAATATGAGTAGTTGACAGCTTCCTGCTAGAAAAGGATAAAAGGTGGTCAATATCTCCTCCTTTGGGTTGTACTAAAACATCTCCTAAAGAAACGGAAGACGCATAGACATGCACATGAAATTCCTTGGTCCAATCTAGAAAAAACAAAATAAGTGTAGTAACCATTTTATGTTTCAGTGTGTCGAAGCTCTATTGGTATTCTTCTGTCCAACTAAACTGAAAATTTATCTTCAAAAGTTTCTCCATGGGTATTGTGATCTGAGAATATCCTTTGATGAACTTCCTATAATATCTTGTGCGTCCCACCGCAGTGCACAACTGTTTGACTGATGTAGGAGGTGGAAGATCAACTATAATGGCAATTTTCGATGGATCTACCAGCAATCCTTGCTTACATACAATATGACCTAAAAACACTCCAAATGGTGAAAATAAAATGCATTTCCTCAGGTTCAAATAAATTTTACACTACCTTCATTTATCCAACATTAGCCTTAGACATTCAATATGATTCTTCAATAAACTAAAAACAGTCCAATCATCAAAATATGCTTCTAGAAATTTATGCAGAAATTCCTTGAATGCTTCGACCACCACCCTGGAAACGATGGTTAGGGAATTCTTCAATCAAAATGGCATCACTATATATTGGTAGGATCCCAATTCTATTGCAAACGGGGTTTTATGGCGATCTTCCTTGGAAATCCGGATCTGATGGTATCCCAAAAATCCGTCTATAAAGGAATATACTTCCTGGCCTCCCACATTATCTAACACTTCATCAGTGAATGGTGTAGGGAAGGGGTCATGTAGATAGGTGTCATTCAACTTCTTGATATCTACGCATATCCTGATCTCTCATGTCTTCTTGTCTTGTACCACCCTAGGGATAATCCACTCTGACTCTTCCACAGGTTCGATAATCCTTGTTTCCAACATTCTGTCGAGCTCAATTTTCACTTTTTCCGTATATTTAGGGTTCAGTCTGTATGGTCTCTATTTGACTAGTCTATCATATGGATTTAAAGGGATCCTAATATCTCCCATAGGTCCTTTAATTCCCTTCATATCAGTTAAATTGGTTGGAAACAAGTCTTAATATTCATGCAGTAACTCTGTAATTTTATCAATGGTAGCAACATCCCAATAATCTCTGACATTTGCAAACTTAGGTGTCTTCTCTATTCCAATATTGACTTTCTTAATATTGATTGGCTGTCCAATGAATGGCATCTCAACTCCTGGTCCTTCCACATCTCTCTGGCCTTCTGTTTCAGCGATTTTCACCTTCATGGGATCATCATCTTCATCAACATTGATGTTGTAAGAGCCTTGTAGTTTTTGGAGAGGTGCATTCCATTTGTTTTCTTTCTGTTCCAAAATAAGGCTAGATGCCTCCTCGAATACTTTTTGTCTTACAATATGTAATGCTTGATCTACTAAAGGATATTGACTTTCAAATAAGAAGGTGGTTACAAAATTTTGAGTCATACCTTTCCAATCTGTAGTGATGAGGCACAACTCTGCTTGAAGGTACTAATTGATAGGTGTCATGTCTAGTGTGTTGATGAATTTGTGTACCCATTGTTCTTGAGGAATGTTTCTCTAGGCTTCCTCATAGCTTCGCACATCATCCTTTGGGAAGCTTCGACCTGTATATCAAACTTCACAGCCTTCTACTTCTGCTAAGAACCATGATGTCATCAAGATACGACACTGTATCCAATCTGTAATGTTACTTTTGTGTGCCCCCCACCATATTTTTGGGGTTGCTTTCAGGGCCTCATCCATCATCAACAGTGTTTGTTTCATTGGTGTGTACACTCTCTTCAAATTCTGACAAGAAGGTTTCTAAAGGATTTAGACCATCAAAGGTGGGTAAGTTACTTATGATTGTCCCAATCCAACGAACTTCTTTGGTTAGTCTAGCACATCTTCTTGTAGATACTTCATACATTTTATTCTGCCAATTCTCTAGTGATTCTTTTGAGTCTGATGAGCATACGTTGTCACTCTGCTAGCTTAGGTTTCCATCAGTTGTGGGATTGATGTAATCCTATTGTTTGGCTATTAGCTTATATATATATTCTAGTGCATATGGGTGGTATTCTTCTCTGATAGGTTTCGTGTATCGCTGACCTTCATCTGGATATAAGGGTGCAATGAACCTAAGGCCATCTTTTTCAAAAGTCATACATCTCTTCTTTAAATCAACCACAATGGAATTATTGAAGGCCCAATCAATTCCTAACAGCGCAGGGTAAGGGAAATTGTCATCAACTATCTCAATTACCTCGAAATCTACAAATGTAATTACTCCATCAATGTCCATAGGGACATGTTCCAGTCTTCCAATTGGACTTACAGCTTGTTGGTTGGCCATCCTAAGCCTGATAGGGGAATAGATCAACTTCGGTTTTCCCATCAGTGACTAGGTTTTCTTCGTCATGATATTGACCTCTCAACCTAAGTCGAGGACTACATAATCTATCTCATGCTCTCCTATTTGAGCATTCAAATGTAATTCCTTATTGGTCCTTCTCTTATTACTGATTTGGTGTACTTCCCTATTCAGTAAGGGGTCTATCTTTCCTAGTTCATAGTGTCTGATTAAATTTTGTAACTCTTGTATAACTCTCTCATCCTGAATCAAATTACTAAAATTATATAGAAATTCCATGAGCTTGATTACCTCTTTTTATTCTTTTAGCGAAGCTTACTGATCAAATACCAGAGGCATTCCATATTCTCTCACTTTCGGTCTTGTCTTCAATGAGGAACCTTGGTCTCCTTTGAATTCTTTTCTTGCCTCCACAAACATTTGTCTTTCTTTCTTTGCCTCAAACATTTGTGTCTTCTTTGTAGCTTTCATGATTCCTGAGTCTTATGTAATCTTCCCTTGGGTCAGTCTATCTTCTCTTGTAAAAGCACCTCTTCTGGTTATAACAACCACTCTAGGGTCTTCTCTACAAGGTTAAACGTATATTAGTTGCACTTGCGGGTTCGATTGAGTTCCTCGTCTTTTCTGAAGCTTAGCTAGGTGCACAAGACAATCTTCTATAACATGTTCAAATGAGCTACAATAGCTGAAAGTAGTACAAGGTTTCTGGAAATCCCTTGCGAGGTGTTATGTTTGTGCATAGTTATAACAGATTATCTATCCTCGGCCTTGACCCATTCCTCCTCCTCTTCCTCTTCCTCTGAATCCACCGCGAGGATTGAATTTTCTTCTCCCAAGGGAGTTGAAATGCATAGAGTTTCCTTCTTGTTGTACTTCGCCTTGAATCTTGTATATGTCTCTTGACCTTTCATGCATGAGATCGTAAGCCCTACAATCCCTATCATCATGTCCCATGGACTTACAGAACATGCAATACAAATTTGTGGGTGTCTGAATATATTGTTTCATGTAATAGCACTCACCAGGGCAATGCCTATTTCTACATACCTCGCACTAGGGTAAGGTGGCTTGCTTCAAAGGGCTTAGAGCTCCAGAAGCCAAGTATTCATTGAATAGGGGGAAATGTTCCTTGTCATGGACTTCTTATATTCATATGACACACAATATGTCTTCTCTTTTATCTTTTCCCTTATCTTTCTTCATATCTTCGACCTACAAAGACAACTAGTTAGCTGACTCAAGATCTAGCTCATACCTGAGATGGATTCTCCCATAGGGGATGATTCGAGCTTCATGGTGATATCCAACACCTCATACTGCGAAGCAATCTTATGTTGCATCAGAGGAAATATGATGTGTGGTAAGAGGGAAGCAATGAACCATTCTTTGTTCTATTCATCTGGGATCTGAAAAGTCAATCAACCTATTAAGGTTTTGAATCTCTGATCGATTTTCCAAACAGATTCGGCCACCTTCTTCTTGATATCCTTCAGTTATGTAATACACTGTGACTCCGAATTGGGTTTCTTGAACTCTTCAATCAACGCATTCTTAATCTAATTCAGTGGCTTAGGCTATGAAATTCCTTGAACAAACTTCATGTACCGGCTCAGTGCACGATCACTTATAGTGGTACTAAATTGGGTTCTTTTGACAGCTTCATCCGTGACATTTTTAATATTCCATAAAGCTTCACATAGGAACCATTTTTTATCAAGATCTTTAGATCCATCTCCCCTAAATATAGGAAGTCTCATCTCATATGCCATAGATCTTCCTAGGGTCCCTGACTGAGTATGTGGTGGATTACTAGTGATAGTGCTATGGGTATTCTGGTGGTTGGGATTACTCTAATTATTGAATACTACTGAATCAGTAGGAGGGATAACATTACTTACTTCAATGGTCTGCACAATTCTTGAAGTCTTAGGTTCTTCTCGGTGAGGCTCTTCAGCTTTCCCTTCCTCTGTCCCAGCGGGTTTTGAATGCTCCTCGTCTATCAGATCTACCTCTTATCCACTATAGAAACCTTCATCCCTATAGTTCTGCTTGAATAGGTTCACAAGGTAAACTTCTCTGAACACTCTCCCACTGTGCGTATGTCCATATTTTGTGTCACTGTCGCTATCTGAACTATTGAACATTAGCCTTTCTAGATCTAACCAATCTACTGTATCTTCAAAATGTTCTTCTCATGCAATAGCATATTGAGTCTCAACTTCAGTAATTGTAAACATTTTCCTCTGGGTCCCTTAAATAAATATCTCTCAGCTTGGCTATATGAATCTACTATGTTGACAACAAACTCTGTGATGTACCCTCCAATGGTGCTATCAAAAACATTATCTACTACTCATGATACAATGTTATCAACTCTTTTAACTTTCTTGATCAACTCCGGAGTCCACACTACAAGAGGTCTAGATCAGACCTCGAACTAGGTATATGCTAATATAGCTAGCCACTCATACAGCTCTTGATGGATTCCCCCAAATAATATCTTATGTATATCAGTAAAAATATGTCTCTGCAGCCAATCCTCTGTACTCAGATTAGGGTTCTTGTTCTGGGCTTCAAAAAAATCATTTTCTTGATCCTCTATCCACTTTTGAGTCTTTGTCTTTTATGGGAACCACCTTGACATTCCCTCAAGAATATTCTTGTCCCAGAAATGGAACCATTTGTTGGCACAAGGGTAGACCCAGGGTTTATCTCCAAGAGAGCACCAACAAGCCCTAACTACTTTCCCTTTTGGAAACACCTGTGAAGCAAATGCAGTCTCACGCGAAGCAGTTATGAGGGGATTGCAGGACAAAGATGTCTACAACCAAGGGGAATATCAAGTGGATCTAAGACAAGAACAACACCAAATTAATATATCACTTATCAGCTAGGATATACTCTGCACGTCTACTTATCAAATCTAAAATAGTAATGCAATCATAGTATATCCAGAGACAGAATAGCAATCACACACAACAAAAAATATGCATGGTTCACCCTCTCTCTAGGGCTACATCCACAGAATTGTGATTTATAATATATTGAGATGAATCATACAATTCTTATCTTCTCTCTTAGCTATCATATCCTCTTTCTTATCCTCTCTTTCTCTCCCCTCCCTGCACACCCAGCTGCAGGGTTGATCTTCGCACCCAGCTGAATATATTCCAATACCAGAAGGCTCTCACTCTTAACGCTTCTTCCTCACACAAAAATAATCACTCATACCAACAATACCATTATATTGACAAAAATATCATACCAACCCAAACTAGGTCCTCATGACCTTTATTTATACATTACAATAGCTCACCGACATCCTTAGGCTGAAACCTAGGTGTCAAAAACCCTATATACCAAAACCCTAGGTGTCTAAAACCCTAGGTCAACTTGACCCATATTTGCAGGGCTTCACCAGCCTGTCTCTCCCTTCTTCTCACGTGGTGCTCCAAAGAATCTAACTTCTACTTCATGATTTGTCCACGATCCCTCTTCCTTGTTGATCTGTCATCCTTGATCTCCTCATCCAATGGCTTACTTTCTCGAGCTTCACTCCATCTTTTCTGCTCTTTTTCTCACTTTGACCCAATAACAGTCACTGTGTCTTGCATGAAGTTCGCATTTTTCCTTTTCTTCCTTTCTCTTCGCTTACTTCCATAACTAAGGGCCAACAGTGCTAACCAACAAAACCCTCGTATGTGTAGAAATCGAAGCAGTACCACAAATACCAAAACACGCAGAGAGGGGAAATCTCCTTACTTTCCCTTATGTGACCTTGTGCTTAACTCCTAAGTTAGAGAAGGATCCCGAAAAAAGGGTTGGAAGAATGGATTTTTACACTCTTAATGACTCCTGAGTTGGTTTTTGTGACCTTGGAGAGTTTACTCCCCAATCCCATTCCAAGGCCCTAAGCTTAGCTACTATTGGTTCACTATAAAAGAAAAGTGTCTAATTAATTTTATATTATGCGTTTTCTTTTTAAGGTTGATGTTTAAGTCCAACAGTAAGGGAGGAAAAATTGTGATGTTTTGACTCTTGACTCAACCAAGAAATGCAAGAATGCTAATGGAAATGTTTATTTTCAATGAAATCTAGCTATGGGAGGGGAAGAGATTTTCCTTTTCCTTTGCAAATTTAAAACTAACCTCACACACACCAAGTAGACAATAATCACTTCAGATCTAGAACCAAACAATGATTCTAATGAATTTGTGCACTAATGCTTAAAAATAAAATCTAACATGCAACAAATCTTTTTTTGTCTTTTTTTTATTTTTTCCAATTGAAATGTAAAGAATTCCTTATCTATGCAAGAACACACAAAGAAAATGGAAACCAACAAGACACTGCAAGCATATGAGCTATAGGAAATTGGAAATGAGGTCAAATTATCCCATTCCAATGTGACTAGCAATATCTCACCCAACACTCACCTAGGAGGGTAGATCTAGTGATGAACAATGGTTATACAAGGACAAGTACAACAACCAATGACAAACACTACTAGATATTTTCAAATATGTTGGGTTCTCTTCCCAACCTAACTGAAATTCTCAAACAGAAAGAGATCTTATCCAACAAATGAAAACAAACTAGACAAAAGCATTCAACAAACCATTTGATGGTAAATTATGTGACAAAAATCAATCAAATAGAGAAAAAACTAGAATACAATAGACCATAGTAGAACCCTATGGATCAGAGGACAGATCTACTTGTTGGTTGTGGAGCCTGATTATATTCATGTTTCATAGGTCTTTGTTTTTAGCCGTGTTTATACCCCATGAATACTATACACAATGGAATATTGTACACCCCTCCACGCAAGGGGCTTGTAGGGGGGGATTTCCCCCCTGCGAAGTCTAGGGAGCTCATCCCCCTGGTTGGGGAGTCCGGGGGAAAGCTGGGGTTCGGTGGAATATCCCCTAAAGGAAAAATTGCCTTGTTAATGTATATAGTAATTTCATAGTAAATCTAGATCATTCATTATAAGGTCGCATATCTGATGGTAGAAGCTATGTTAGGGATTTTTTCCCTAGAAAGAAACCCTCTTTTATGAGGGAAATGTATTCTAGCTATGAATTTTTTGCAAATATTGTATTCTATGGGAGGATACCGTGAGAGAAAGAAGAGGAAGTTACAATGGGTGTGTTTTAGGTTGTATCCCTTCATTTGTTGGATAATAAAGAGGAAGGACCTGGAAATTTCTTTGGTGGACATAGCTCACACTAGGTGAACCACGTATATCTGTGTCTCTATTGTATTTTGTATCTTCTGTGTTTTATTTCCAATTTTTTTTTTTTTTTCTTTCTCCACGATCTTGTTTTTCTAACAACTGGTATCAGAGAGAAAGGTAACTCACAGGAAAAGAGGATTCCTAGTTCCAGTGGGAGAAATGGCAGAAGATGGAAAGTTTAGGGTCGATAAATGTAATGGCCTAAACTACAAGTTATGGAAGATGCATATGGAATATTATTTATATCAGAAGGATCTATTCCTACCATTGGGTGAAATATCAAATAAGTTGATGGCCATGAAGGATGAAGAATGGGAGGTTCTTTATAGAAAGGCACTAGGAACGATATGGTTGAGCCTGAAAGAATCGATGGATTTCAATATTTCAAAAGAAAAGAAAAAAAAAAAGGAGTTGATGGACTCATTGGATAAACTGTATGAAAAATCCTCGGTGTCTAATAAGGTATTTCTAATAAATATATTATTTAATATGAATATGATAGAAGGTGGGTCTGTTGTAGATAATTTAAATGAATCAAATACATTTACTAATGAGGTAATTTCTGTAAAATTGGACTTTGATGATGAGGTCGGGGCTCTTCTAATCTTGTGCTCATTGCTAGAAATTTGGAATGGCTTGGTCATGGTTGTAAGTAACTCTGTTTCTGGGTCAAACACTTTAAAATTTGATGATGTTGTTGGTGTTATCCTTAGCAAGGAAATGCGACGAAAAAGAACAGGTGAGACATTAGGTAATATGTTAAACATGGAGAACAATGGAGGAAAAAAGGATGGAGGAAAGGAATCAAGGAACCATGGGAATTCTAAGAAGGGCATATGCAAATCTAGACTAGGAAATATTAAGTGCTGAAATTGTGGGAAGAAAGGACATCTGAAGAAAGACTATAGAGCTCCAAATAAAAAAAGAGGTGGACAGTACAAGAAAAATCAAGAAGCAAGTGTAACAAGTGATGTGTTACAAGATAATTTGATTCTTTCCGTAGATAATATTTTTGAGTCTTGGGTAGTAGATTCAGGGGCTTTATTTCATGCCACACCCCATAGGAGGCATTTTTTAGATTATGTTCAAGGTGATTTTGGACATGTTCATTTGGGTGATGACACACCATGCAAAATTGTTGGAATGGGAAAGGTAAAAATAAATCAAAGGAATGGAAATGAGTGGTTGTTGAAAGAGGTAATAAATGTTCCAGTTCTAAGGAAAAATATAATTTCAACAAGGAAGTTGGAAAGTGAAGGTTCTATATCCATATTTATAGATAAGGTTTGGAAGGTCACCAAAGGATCACTGGTGATAGAAAAAGGACAGAATGTAGGTTCATTGTATTTATGTACTCGTAATATTGATTCTTCTATCTCTTTAGCTTCCACAGGGGTGCATACAACACTATGGAATCATAGGCTTGGACACATGAGTGAGAAGAGGATGAAAATACTTCACAAAAGAAATTTGTTTCCATATCTTAAACAAATTTATTTGGATATCTGTGGGCATTGTGTTTTTGGAAAACAGAAGAGAGTGAGATTTCTCATAGTCGGAAAAGAAATTAAAAGTGAAAGGTTATATATTTTGCATACAGATGTATGTAGGCCAGCTCAATTATCATCTCTTGGTGTCTCTCATTATTATGTTACTTTTATTGATGATGCAACTAGAAAAGAATGGGTTTATTTCATTCGACAAAAATATGATGTTTTTTATATTTTTAAGAAATGGAAATCTTTGGTTGAGAATGAGACAGGAAAAAGGTTGAAGTGTCTAAGATCAAACAATGGAGGTTAATATTACGGCAAGGAGTTTTATGATTATTGTTCATAACATGGGATTCGTAGAGAGAAGACAACTCCAGGAACACCACAAGAAAATGGTGTGTCAGAAAGGATGAACAGGACAATCATGGAGCGTGTAAGGAGTATGAGATTGCATGTTGGTTTTCCCTTATAATTTTGGGAAGATGATGTAGATACAATTGTTTACTTAATAAAAATAGTACCTTCAATCTCTTTGGATGGTGGAATTCCATAGGAGGCATGGACAAGTAAAAAGGCAAACTATTCTTTTTTGAATACTTTCGATTGTGAATCATTTCTCCATATTGATAAAGAAAATAGAGAAAATCTTGAGGAAAAATCCATGAAGTGTACCTTTATGGGATAAGGCATTAATGATTTTGGTTATCGCTTATGAGATTATGAAAATCACAAAATCATTAAGAGTAGAGATATCATATTCAATGAGAAGGTCATGTACAAAGATCAGTTGGAGGGAAAGAAATAGGAAAAAGAAAAACCATAATACACAGTGCTTGATGAGATCATTGAAAAATAAATTCCAAAGGTACCAGAAAATAAAAATGTACAACAACAGGAGAAACATGTACCTCCAACTCCTGCAAGTGTTTTTAGAAGATCTACCAGGTTAAGTAAACCCACTGAATGATACTCTCCTTCATTATATTATTTATTTTTTATTGATTTTGGTGAACAAGAATGTTATGAAGAGGCAATGAAGGTAGACACTAAAAAGAAGTGGGAGAAAGGAATGAAAGAGGAAATGGATTCCCTGGTAAATAACCAGACTTGGGATTTGGTTCAGTTTCCTACAAGAAAAATATCATTGCAAAATAAATGGGTTTACAAGTTGAAGGAAGAAGATGGAGGCAAAATGTGGTACAAGGATAGATTTGTTGTAAAGGGGTTTGCACAAAAGACAATTATATATTTTGATGAAATATTTTCTCCTTTTGTTAAAATGACTTCAATTAGGACTATTTTAAGTATTGTGGCAAAAGAAGATTTACATCTTGAACAGTTAGATGTAAGAAAAAAATTTCTCCATCGGGATTTGGAGGAAGAGATTATATGCAGTAGCCACATGGGTATGAGGTCAAAGGGAAGGAAAACCTGGCATGTAGGTTGAAGAATAGCTTGTATGGCATAAAGCGCTCTAAGTCAATGGTATTTGAAGTTTGACAGATTTATGATAAAACAAGGTTATAGTAGATGTCATTCTAATCACTGTGTTTATTTTTAAAAACTAGAAAATGGAAGCTATATTATCTTGCTATTTTATGTAGATGACATGCTTGTTGCAGGGTCTAATATGAAGGATATAAATGTGCTTAAGAAGAAATTAGCTAATTTATTTGTGATTAAGGATTTGGGTGTTGCAAAGAAAATCCTTGGTATGAGAATACCAAGAGATAGGAAAAATCACAATTTGACACTGTCTTAGGGTGAGTACATAGAGAAGGTGTTAGAGAGGTTTAGAATGCAAAATGCAAAACAAGTTAGTACACCTTTGGTCAGCCATTCAAATTAACCAAAGAAATGTGTCTCAGGACACATGAGGAGATAGAATATATATCCAGGGTCCCTTATTCATCAGTAGTTGGTAGCTTGATGTATGCGATGGTTTGCACAAGACCAGATATTATACATGTAGTGGGAGTTATGAGTAGGTATATGAAAAATTCAGTTAAATAACAATCGGAGGCAGTAAAGTGGATTCTCAGTTATTTCAAACGTATTGCTACTCATGCATTATGTTTTGAAGGTTCATACATTGTTCTACGGGATATGTTGATTCAGATATGGCAGGTGATAAAGATAGCAAGAGGAGCACGACATGGTATGTTTTTAATGTAGGTGGTGTTATCACACTAAATTGCCTTAGGTTTTTAGTTTGTTTTTATCCCTTTTTAAGCCTTAAATTTTAATTTTTTAAGTTTCATCCCTTTATTATGTTTGTTAGGACCCCTTAGATAAATAAAGTTCTGAGAAATAACTCATATTTGATCCACAAATTGATTTTTGGACTTAGAACCATTTTAGTTCATGATTTAAATTTTGGTCCCCTTCATGATTTGTCACTAGGATCGATCCCTCCTATGACTATAATGATGTGACACACCTTTCTCCTCATTCACGACCTCGTGAGAATCCCTTGTTGTCCTTTCTTACCTGTCCAATCATTTTTTAACTTGGAGCATTGCCCACTCATCAGGCAGTTTCGTAGCGCCTTTCTCATTCATCATCTTTCCATCACCAGTTATGATTGCCATGACTGATGTCATGTTCCTTGTTTTTAGTGCCAGGATTTGGTTAAAGATACCTTCAATATATCATATTTATGAGCCCTGATAACGGTTTGTGATTTGAAAATTCAAGAATGCTTCGCTGCTCAAACTCACAGTTCTGACTAGGCAACAGTAGTGCGACCAAATATGACGCTGAGGTAGATTCAAGGGATGAAATGTTTGTGACTTCATCCTGAGATATCACTGAAGATTCAAACAAGTGTTTACTCCATAGGTATCCCGTGTTGCCTCCTCTGCACATTAATTTTCACAAAGAATTAGCGTTCAAAGTTTGGTTTATTGGGCTTGCATAGTTGTAAGGGACTCATCTTCAAATCATATCCTTGTCTCCTCCCTTTTAAAACCTATGAGCTTCATTTGTTGGTATCAAAGTCTGATTACATCTCCTCACCATAGCTATTGAGGTTGCAAGCATCTAAACAGTCTATCCTCTGCATACGCATCGCGCTACCCAGAGGCCCTGCTTAACCCCTCTATGTCTCCCCTACTTCCTTTCATCTTTGAGTTAAGAATTTTTACCCATATACAAAGGGCCAATTACATATTACCCCCTCAGTGTCTAAACTTTCATACCTGTACAAATCTAAGGGTGGGATTACAACAGTCAAATCTTGGCTTACTAGCACCAATCTATTTTAAAAGGCCAACCTTGTACATTTGAAGCCCGATTTTAAGTCCCCCTGGTTGTTAATACCCCATAAGCCTTAAGAATCTCTCATTCTAAGCCATGGAGACTCCTCAGATGAAGAAGACACAGAAAGGGGGTAAAGTGGTTAGAACATAACCTGTGGATATTCCTCTATGGATTTAGAATTTGATGTGACTGAGGTGTAGGTGGAAGAGGAGACCTAGAAAAATCCTGTTGAAACTGTGCATGTTACTACTCCACATGACATTTAGACATTCAAAAGATTAATTAGGCAACTTAGGGATGCAAGAAAAGAGATGGCTCGGTTGAAAAAAGAATCCATATTAGATAGGGTGAAAATGAAAGAGCTCATGGATGGATATAGTCATACCCTTGACCTAGCAAAGTTTGTAGCAAGAAAGGCCCAATGCCTTCATAGGCAGCTCCAAAACATTTATAGGAAGAATAGAGGTTTTCAATCTCAGAATAGGAAATTTAAGGTAGAGTTGCAACATTTTCAATATGAAGTAGATCAAAGAAACTTGCAGGTATTGGTTGAAGCTGCTATTGAGAAAGAGACACCAACAGTCAAGGAGAGCACAGCTCCACTAAAATATCCTATAATTGTTAAGAAGAAGAAGTTTTCTATGCCAAATGAAGATCCTCCTTCTACAAGAAAGAGTGTGAGGTTAAGTGTCAGAGTAACGACATAGCTGATGAAAGGTGAGCCCCATTTTTTAGGATGGTTCTTTTTTGTGAGGGTTAATGTTCAAATATTTCCTATGCCACCTATACAGGATTTTAAGCATTTGATTCTCGGAGTTTTGGGTTTTTTGTGAAGTGCTAACTCCCTCAGCAGTAAAATGTAGACATTTTGTAGTGCCTTGGCACTACGGAATAGTCCACTTTGGTATTACACTGGTATGCTACCTACAGTGATGCCAAGTCACCTAAATATAATGGGTTTGATACTATGCAAAGTCACTACTTACTCTGCCTATGATCAAGTTGGAGGTGTTGCGTTTTTGACAATGCTACCTAAAAAAATGCACAGAGACGCACAGTGGCACTACCAAATTTTGCTACCTAATATTTGGCAGAGAAGGAATTTTCACACAGACACAACATAGTGGAACTACCTAAATTCGATACCTAATATTTTGCAGAGACCAGATTTTGTGCATGGGGTAGGAAGGTTTAGCGCTACCTTTTCTACTTGTCTAGTTTTGAAGTGCACTACCTAGATTTGCTACCAAAAGAAGCTACCAACATACACCAGGGATCCAGGAGGGCCAAGCTAACAACGTTTTGGATAGCTGATGATGGAGAAGATTGTAGAAACAACAATTGGCATCATGAGGAAAAACACATGCTTCTGAAAGACACATGGAAAACAAGGAGTTGCGCAGCAAAAGGGAATCAAGGCAGTGGAAGATTGGTTGGATTAGTCACCAACATTTTCCTATTTTATAGCATAGGTTGTTAACCAAGTTGTTAGATGAACTAAATTCTTAGAGATTTTCAAGGGAAGGAGGCCATCTCGTACCTCCAGTTTTTGCCTCCCTTTTGTTATAAATAGATAGATCAAATTCTTTAGTAGGGTCGGATGGTTGATAAAGGCTCCCTTAGACTGTAATATTTTGATGAAGTGACTGTGATCTAGCTATGTACTGGACTTAAGACATTTTGGCTAATAGAAATAATCATCTCTTTCATCTTATTTGCTTCTGATTCTAAATGTTCATGCTTTGAATGATTCAGATGAATGATTGTAGTGATGTTATGGTGGATGTTTGATCATTATATTATCATGATGTTTATTTAGCTTCCTTAGTTTATGATTTCAAAAAGATCTTGTGTTAAGAAACTTTCTTCCTTAGGATTTTTGTGGACCTGATGTTTATAGCAGCCCCTACATTCCTCTCATTCAAGTCTTCCCTTTATTTATATTTACTCCAAATTACTAATTGAATTTAGCCAAGACCTTGATTGCTGGTGCAAGCTAGCCCTGTTTTTTGAGTTGGAACATTATCATTTTGAGTCTTTTCCATTTGACCCTTTAAAACACTCTTAAATTCACTTATAACCTAATGGGTACTGGGCATGCCTTCCATGAAATCTGAAGGTGATTCCTAGTGCTAACATTCTTTGCGCCATTGTCGGGGACGATTTGAATACTTTTCCCTGGGATTAAATGACACAACATACTAGTCCTAAAGGTGCATTAGAACTCAGTATCTTGAAGATTGCAGCTTGCACCTGGAAACTCCATTGTTTCATCTTTGGCACCTAAAGGCAGACATACGAGATCAAATTCACAACTACCTTTGGTTCCATCTAGGGTTTACCCAGAGAAAATAATCAAGAAGAGAAAATCTTCTCTAAAAAAAAATTATGTTGCTTCTACAAGTGCTTCTAGTCAGTTGTCTGATTCCACTCTTGATACTCCAGTTGTTTTTTCAAGTAATATTTCTCTATATTCTGCTAAAGTATCTAAGAAACTTAATTTTCAAGAGTTTCATGTTGGACACTCTTCCTTTGAAACTGAATTGAAAGAAGAAAACATTGACATTTTCTCTTCCCCTAACATTGAAAAGTGTTTCAGTCTTAATAGTTTTGAAGATTTCCCTACTTTAGGTTTTTCTACACCTCATTCTGTTAAAACTTTTGTTTCCAAAGAAGTGGAAACTTCATCCCCTTCACAAACCTTACCATCTTCTTCCAAGACCCAACCCTCTACTGTGAAAACTGAAACTACCCCTTCATACTTTCATTCTTTTTCTAATCTACACACAGTCAAGTCTCCTTCTCCTTCTTGTTCACTAAGAGCTCAAAATCAAATGGAATTTGTTCACCCCCCTGCAAATGGGATGGACGAAATAGTGGTTGCAAGATATGCTCCTCTAGTCTTACCTTAGCCAGTGAATGCTCTTCCTCCTAGAGATTATTTGAAATACATGCCCAAGTTCACGAGAGAATAAGATATAACAATTGAGGAACATCTTGATGCTTTCTACAGTGATGCAAATAACCAAAATATTGAAAATGAGGATGAGTGGATGAGGGTTTTTGTCCAAATCCTTTTTGGTGAGGCTAGGAAGTGGTTTAGGGGTCTGGCCCTTGGATCCATTACTAGTATTGAAGCATTGGATGAAGCCTTATTGAGGCATTGGGGGGACAAAAAGGACTTTTTGTACTACATCACCGAATTCGAATCCCTAAGAAGGAAAGAAGGAGAGTCTGTCTCTGACTTTTCTAAAATATTTAACAAAATGTGCAACAAGATCCCTAATGAGATAAAACCCACCAAAACCTTTGCAAAAATCACTTATGTCAGTGCATAAGTGTTGACGGGCGAAATTGACCATCCATCAACTGAAAGAGCGAGTCTGGTCCAAGGTTGTCTAAATAACCCAAGCTGTTTGGTGTAACTCGTTATAATGGGTTTAATGGCTCCATTAGCCAATCTAAGAATCCTAAAAGAAACGAATAAAAGAGAGAAATAACTAACTAATTACTAAACACTATATATATATATATATATATATATATATATGTACATATGCTCTAATGTAACTGTAGTAGTTGTATTTAAGCAGAAGATATACAAGTCTCGTTTATTTACATGATTTACAAGATGCAAGTTTTAATCAAAACTTACGAAAATCAATGGAAAAATAATTGCTTCTAGGAAGCAGATAAAGAAATCACATAAAAATATTTATTTTTTTCCTTTTATAAATTTAAAGAATCTTGCAAAAAAAGTTAATGAAACATGAACATGTGGATAGTCAAAGATTAACCATGCATTCTACTTTCAATGATATGTAAATGATAGAAAAACACAAATAAGCTATCATGTCAATGAATTAGTGAGATGTATCCAAGCATCAACATGAGTGGTGAACATCCAACTGCCATGTCCAAGAGAAAAATCTGCAATGAACCTTATGACTATTTTAAATAAATTCATAACATGTATTGGCAGCATGGTTTTAATGACAGAAAAGGAAACACAAACATAAACTTGTGATCTCATAATTATACATGATTACAACAAGATAAATATGGAAGCAATCTATGCATTTTATCATTCAATTTAAAAATCAAAGATTAATCTCATTATTTAAATTGAATATATAATCACATCATTTGTATTTTGATGAAGCAAATGATAGATGGTATTTATAATTTAAACCTCCTACACATCACAGATCATTTAATCTAAAGATATCAGACTTGCACATGTGACAAAATTAAAAAAAAACATAAATAACAACATTATAAACAAAAGGCTAAAGCCAAAATGCATATATGTTGTTTTATTAAGTTTTTAGAATCAATTCTCTATTCTGTAGTACTGGGAGAAATGCTTTGGATAATAGACTTTAAAGATTGGAAAAATTAATACATAAGTGATAATAATTAACCATGTATTGATAAAAAAGACTAAATCTATTTAAATCAATGCATAATCAATTATTCAAATAATATGAATGAAAATAAAACCATTTTACTTACAGAACAAAAGCCATTAAGCAACCTGGAATTCCGTATTCTTCTTTGAAAATATTCGTCCATTCTCCCAAAGATTCAGCCATCCATTACTCCATTTGAAAAGAAATAAAAATTTAACAAAAGAAATAATATACAGAAGAGAAAGGATTAAAATCCTCCTCTCCAATTCTTGGATCTCTTTGGCTCTGATCTTTCTCATATATTTATCAAATGAATGAACAGTCTGGGCGTCACTATTAATTTCCACCACATGATATTTGCCTCTAAAAGAGACCCAAATATATCTCAAATCGTACATTTGTTTGGTAAAATATCTATGTGAAAGGTAAATGGGTCCATTTTGGTTCTGGGTTTTCAACCGTTTCTTCAAATTCCTCACGGTTTGGCTGTAATCAGTTCTGCAAAATCGTCTATCTAATCTTGACGCCTTTCCAAATTTTATCTGTTGTTGCTCATAAAATTATTTGTAGCAATCCAAAATTATTTTTGGATCAATCATCTTGAACGTGTTTGGATAATAAAATCAAGCCAT
>JZKD02S0478486.1:529936-542310 GCA_000966675.3 Picea glauca | reverse complement strand
ATGATCTAGAAGCTTCAAGTTAATGGAGAAAAAATATTAATTTTGGTTTTTTACAAAATCAAACAAATGATAGATAATTCTTTGATTATTATTATTTTGAAATGAGATGCAAAAAAGAATTTAATTAATTAACATCACTAAATGATTTCATGAAAATGAGAAATCAACCAAGACATTATTTGATGAAGTATTGAACACATTATTCAAAATAGTCAAACTTTCTAATGAGCAAAAGAATGAACACATAATCATAATTTAAACAAAAGTAAACATTTGATAAAAGTTAACGTTTTTGTTTAAATTGAGATTTTTATGCTCATTTCTAACTTTTGACATATACTCTTGTAATGAATGTTTCATACTATAGTGAATGTCTTAAGTTTGTCTCCAAGCAATCCAAGGTATATAACTATTTGAAAAGGTTGATTCTGTAGCTCATTATAATTATCAAGATTCTAATAGGGGCCCTTTAAATTTTGTAAAAATATAGGGGGAGCTGTTGGGGCCCAACAATATGACCCCGAGTTCTACCTCCTAATGAGAGAAAGAATATCACATTCCTTAGTTCATATGCAAGATGTTTCCTTGGAGGTAGAATCCAATATAGTGGCATCAGATAAGCTCAGGGAGAAATATGATAGGGATAGGGGAAAAAACAAAGTTGAAGCTTCAACTTCTGATTCCTCTGTTGTTCATTCTCGAGTAGATGAGTTGACCAAATTAGTAAAATCTCTTTCTACTGAGATTGAGAAACTAAAATCAAAAGGGAAACAAACATATAGAAATGCTCAAAACAATGACAATAGAGGTAACTTCAGGAGACCAAATAATGCTCCCCAAATCCTTCCTAGAGATCCCAGAAATAGAGAAAGAGATGATCAGAGGGTACAAGATCCTTTCCAAAACAATTTGTTTGTTGATGAAGAAGAGGAGGAGGTAGAAGTTGATCCTAAGATTCACTTCTTAGGTGACACATCCCCATACCCACACTTGATTCAATCCTCTTATGAGCAATCTTTGAGGGATATCCAAATTAATGAATTAAGTAAGGGAGAGAAAGAAAAAGAAAATACTAATAGATATAATCTAAGATCTAAAAAGAATGAAGAAAAAAATGATGCCCCTAATTGGCCTACCCAAAAAGAAGATTCTGCCAAGGCTGTGCCAGTGAGTAGCAAGGAAAAAGACTCTCAAAGTCCACAAGTTTTGATCATAAATACTTCTCCTGAAACCAAAGAGATCTTGAAACCTTCTTCTTACTTTAGTTTTGAGAATGAGATCTAGAAAATAAAGATCCTTGTAACTTTTTTGGGATTGATAAAAAATGAAGAATTAAAAAAATATCTATCCAAAGTGTTACAGGCTGAAGCCTCTCCAAATTCCACTGATTTAGTAAATCTGCAAGATGAAAATCCAGTAGTGATTTTGGGTCCATTGATAGAAGACAGAGATGATTCATCCCCCCCTTTCTATATGTCACTTAATATTCATGATAAGGTGTTGCATAATTGTTTGATGGATTCAAGGGCATCCCACAATCTCATGCCAAAATATGTTATGGATGAACTTGGTTTAGAAATCACAAAGACTTATCATGAATTATACTCTTTTGACTCCGGAAAAGTGAAGTGTCTTGGAGCCATTAAGGATATGGTGGTGACTTTATTTCAGTTGCCCATGAAAACTATACTTATGGATATCGTAGTAGTTGATGTTCCCCCCAAGTTTGGCATGCTCTTATCAAGGTCTTGGATAAAAATACTTGGGGGGACCTTGCATATGGATCTCTCTTATGCTACTCTTCCCGTTTTGGGGGGAGAGCATAGAATAATTTATAGGGAAGCTAAATTGGCTTACATAATTAGTGATGAAGCAAACCCCACAAATCACCCTATTTTTGCTTTTGATATAGATCTGGGATCTAGCATTTTGCAGCTCACTGACACTCCTGAAGCCCCTTTAGAAATCAGAAAACAATCCATTACCTTATGTGAGGAGCCTCCTCTAACCACTTATGTCTCGAAAATGTTCTTTGATGGAGCCTCTTCCAAGGAAGGTGTTGGTGCTGGGGTGGTATTTGTCTCACCAACCCAAGAAACTATATCTTTTTCATATAAACTAGAATTTGAGACTACCAATAATGTGGCATATTATGAAGCTCTTGTTTTGGGGTTGAAGGATGCTAAGGGCATGGGGATAGAAGAGCTATCAATATTTGGGGATGATGAATTAATAGTCCATCAAATTAAAAATCTGTATCAAACAAAGCACCCTAGGCTTAGATCTTACAAAATTGAAGTGTGGGATTTGGTGGACAGTTTTTTCTCTTCTTTTAACATATTATTTATTCCTAGAGAAGAGAATATTGTGGATGATTCTTTGGTTGTATCAGCAAGTAACTTCAGAATTCCTATACCACCTAAAATCAAGTATGATGTAGAAGTGAAGTACATGCCTTCTATACCGGACAGTGTAAAATATTGGAAGGTGTTCGAATATGATTTAGAAATTAAAAATTTCCTTGAGTTTATTGATGAGTTTTCTGCATTACACATTGATCAGGATCATGATTCAAAAATTACTCCTCATGCTGATGTTTTCCTCAATAAAATTGATAATCATCATATTGTGCATCTACCTAGCAATCATATTCCAAAAGGACTAGTTCCTCTAGAAAGATTATTTGACATGAATGATGTGGCAGTGAAAGAGAAGGTATCCATTGATGATGCTGATATAACTGAGTGCAATTTGGGCACTGAAAAGAATCTGAAATATGTCAAATTGTCAAGTAGCCTATCAGAAGAGAAGAGGGAAGAATATACTAAGTTGTTGAAGGAATTTTCTGATGTATTCACTTGGACTTATGAAGATCTCAGAACTTATGACACAAGCATTATAGAGCACAGGATTCCATTAAAAGAAGACACCAAACCCTTCAAGAAAAAGTTGAGGCAAGTCAATCCTATGTTGCTTCCTGTCATGGAGAAAGAGGTAAAAAAAAATTAGATGCAAAAATTATCATTCCTTTGAGGTACTCTGAATGGGTAGCCAATTTGGTCCCAGTAAGGAAAAATAATGGAGAAATCAGACTTTGTGTCAATTTCTGAAATCTGAACAGAAGCTCAAAAAAGGATAATTACCCTTTTCCCAAGATGGATCACATACTATAGAAGGTGACAGGAGCATCCAGGATGTCCATGGTTGATGGTTTTTCTGGGTATAATCAGGTCTCTGTTTTTCCAGAAGATAGAGAGAATATGACCTTTACCACTCCTTGGGGTACATTTATGTACACCAAGATACACTTTGGTTTGATGAATGCAGGGGAAAATTTTCAACGAGATATGGAGATAACATTTATTAGAGAGAAGGACAAGTTTTTTTCTATCTATTTAGATGACATAACAGTGTACTCTCAGTTTGATAAAGAACGCTACGATCACTTAAGAAAGGTCTTCTTGAAATGCAGAAAATGTGGCCTCTCTTTGAATCCGAAAAAATCATTGTTTTCCATGAAGGAAAGAAAATTATTGGGGCATATCATGTTAGATAAAGGGGTAAGGATTGATTCCAGTAGGGTTGAAGCTATACAAACATTGTCACTTCCTAGATCAAAAAAAGAGGCTCAATCTTTTCTGGGAAAAATTAATTTTTTTGAGAAGATTTGAGAAGGTTCATAGCCATGCCGAGGAAGGGTAGCAAAACCAAATGGACTACAGAGTCATGTGATTCTTTTGATCAGATAAATAAAGCCTTGACTGAAGCCTTGCTTCTTGTCATCCCAGACTAATCCAAGGAATTTCTTATTTTTTCTTTTGCCTCTTTTGATACAGTAGCAGCAGTCCTATTGCAAAAGAACATTGAAGGCTTAGAGAAGCCCATTGCCTTTTTCAGCAGGGCATTGAGAGATGTTGAATTGAAATATGACATCATGGATAAGAAATCATATGCATTGGTTAAATCTCTTAATCCCTTCATAGTTTATGTCCTGCATTCAAGAGTTACTGCTTATGTCCCATCAAATGCTGTAAAATAAATTCTTATTCAACCTGATATAGACGGGAAAAGGAGCAAGTGGATTGCTAAATTACTTGAATTTGATTTGGAAATTAAGCCTACCAAATTGGTTAAAGGCCAGGGTTTAGACAATCTCTTGGTTGAATCAAATTGCTTAGCATTGGGGGTGAATTTCATCCACTCATGTTTAGAAAATCAGTAGACTAAAATAACTGATAAAGGTTCTCAAATCATCTATGCATTGGCAAATTGCAGCTGGTACAAGGACATTATATTTTTTCTACAAAATTTACAGCCTCCAAGTGGTATGGAAAAGAACAAGGTGAGAGCCTTAAAACTCAAATCAATAAAGTATCTCCTTGTTGATCAAATTTTGTATTGGAAGGATCCATTAGGAGTGATTTTGAGATGCCTATACCCCCAAGAATCCCAAAAGATTATGTTTGATTTTCATGACAGTTTATGTGGGGGGCATCATTATTGAAGAACCACGACATACAAGATCCTTAGGGTTGGGTACATCTAACCTATTTGTTCACTGATGTTTGTGCTAAGATCAGAGCCTGTGCTAAATGTCAAAAGTTCTCTAGAAAGAAACAACTTAAGTATTTTCCATTAAAGCTCGTGGCATCTTCAGGACCTTTCTAGCAGTGGGGCCTAGATTTTATTGGGGAAAACCATCCCGCTTCTAGTGGTCAACATAGATGGATCTTGACTCCTACAGATTACTTTACTAAATGGATTGAATTTATTCCTACAAGGCATGCTTCCCACAAAGTGATCATTGGTTTCCTTGAAGACATTATGGCAAGGTTTGGGTGTCCTGACAGAATTGTCATTGATAATGCTGCATCTTTCAAGACTGAACTGTTTTTTCAGTTCTGTGAACGGTTTGGGATCACTTTGATTCATTCTACCCCTTAATACCCTCAGGGAAACAAGCTTGCAGAATCCTCAAACAAAATCATTATAAAGATCATTAAAAATATGTTAAAGGATAACAAAAAGGCATAGGAATCAAAAATCAAATCTTCTCTATGGGCAGACCGAGTGACGGTAAAAAGGTCCCTAGGAATTTCCCCTTTCCATTTGGTGTATGGAGTCGAGGAAATTTTTCCTTCCCAGCTTGCCTTACTTGTGGCAAAATTCTTCCAAGATTACCAAGGGGAGATCGATCATATGATCAGAAGGATTCAACAGCTGGTTGAAGTGCAACAGACTCAGGAGCAGCTTGTAGACAAAGAATATGATCATCAACTGAAGATTAAGAAGACATTCAATAAGAAAGTGAACAAAGAGGATTTTCAACTGGGAAATCTAGTGCTCAAGTGGGATGCACCAAAGCAAGGTAAAGGCAAGGATGGTAAATTTGAAGCTTTATGGATCGGTCCTTTCAAAATATCTAAGGTATTCTCTAATAACACTTTAAAGTTGCAGAATATGGAGAATGAAGAGGTTTTTGGTGGCCCTGTCAATGGGCATTTCTTGAAAAAGTACTTTGCTTGACCCTTGATTGGCTCTTCATGTCATTGTAAATATCATTTTATTTTTATGTTTGTTTCAATAACTAACCCCATAGCCCTAGGATAAGGCACTAAATCTACTCATTCTTGGCAGCCCGCAGGGGGCATGCCATCCCCTGTGGAGCCAATGTTATCACACTAAATTGCCTTGGGTTTTTAGTTTGTTTTTATCCTTTTTTAAGCCTTAGATTTTAATTTTTTAAGTTTCATCCCTTTAAAGTTTATGTTTGTTAGGACCCCTTAGATAAATAAATTTTTGATTCATAACTCATGTCTGATCCTCAAATTGATTTTTGGACTTAGAACCATTTTAGTTCATGATTTAAATTTTGGTACCCTTCATGATTTGTCTCTGGGATCGATCCCTCCTATGACTAGACTGATGTGACACACATTTCTCCTCATTCATGACCTCGTGAGCATGCCTTGTTTTCCTTGATTACCTGTCCAATCATTTTTTAACTTGGAGGGTTGCTCACTCATCAAGCGGTTCCGTAGTGCCATTCCCGTTCATCATCTTTCCATCACGAGTTATAATTACCATGACTGATGTCATGTTCCTTGTTTTTCAGTGCGAGAAGTTGGTTAAAGATACCTTCAAGATCTCATATTTACGAGCCCTGATAATGGTTTGTGATTTGAAAATTCAAGAATGTTGCGCTGCTCAAACTCACAGTTTTGACCAGGCGATAGCAGTGCGGCCAAATATGATGTTGAGGTAGATTCAAGGGATGAAATGTTCGTTACTTCATCCTGATATTTCTCTAAAGATTCAAACAAGTGTTTACTCCATAGGTATCCTGTGTTGCCTCCTCTACACATTAATTTTCACAAAGAATTAGCGTTCAGAGTTTGGTTTATCGAGCTTGCACAGTTGTAAGGGACTCATCTTCGCATCATATCCTTGTCTCCTCCATTTTCAAACCTGTGAGCTTCATTTGCTGGTATCAAATTCTAATTACATATACTCACTATATCTATTGAGGTTGCAAGCATCTAAATAGTTTTTCCTATGCATATGCATCACGCTACCCAGAGGTGTTGCTTAACCACTATGTCTCTCCCCTGCTTCCTTTCATCTTTGAGTTAAGAGTTTTTACCCAGCTACAAATAGCCAATTACATATTACCCCTTCAGTGTCTAAACTTTCATACATGTACAAATCTAAGGGTGGGATTCCCGCATTCAAAGCTTGTCTTACTAGCACCAGTCTATTTTAAAAGGTCAACCTTGTACATTTGAAGCCCGATTTTAAGTTCTCTTGGTTATTACTACCCCATAATCCTTAATAAGTTCTCATTCTAAGCCATGGAGGCTCCTCATATGAAGAAGACACACAAAGGGGCCAAAGTGGTTAGAACAGAACTTGTGGATATGCATCTTTTTGATACAGAACCCATGGCAAGAGAGGTTTTTAAAAGAGTGGGATGCCTCTCCTTCTACCAGAATATGAAAAGAGGACATCCAAAGGTGACAAGATAGTTTGCATTAAATTTTGATGGTAGGAGAACCAAGGTTGGGGATTTATAATTTGAGGTGACTGAGGCCTATATTTCAGCTACAATAGGAATTCCTATTACAAGTGAAAAGTGGTTTAAAGCCATGGATTTGAGTTCAGCCTATGCCAAAGATCTCCTTAAGCATGAACATCAATCCAGTGATTTGTCTAAAGGTGTGCCAAGAAATCGATTGATTGAACAGTTTGACAGGATATTGAAGATCATCCAAAGATATTTTACATGTGAAGGGAGGTTTAACACATTACAACAGTACCATATAAGGATTTTGTTGCATTTTACTGGTAAATTTGAAATGAATATTCCCTAATACTTATTAAGGAGAATAGGTAATATGTCAGACATGATTCAATCCAAGTCTAAGGATGTGAATACTAGCATCTTCCACTCTAGATTGATCAAAATGCTAGTCTCTGAGGAATTGGGTAAGAAATAGATTTCATGGGAACATTTTGTTGTTGCTTCTAATTTTAAGTTGGATATAGAATCTTCTCCTCAATCGCAGATTGCAAGTCCCTTATCACCCACCAGTGTTGTTAAAGAAAGGACCAGTAGGAAGAGAAAGGGAAGAGCCCTTGTTCAAGTTTGAGAGGTCATCAAGCAAGTCTCAGGAACATAGGAGGAAGCTTGTCCTTCCTCACAAAGAGAATTTTCACCACCTCCTCCACTGGGGTTAGAAGAGGTCCCTTCTTCTACCAAAACCACATCCAATAAAGGGAAGAAGCTACACTTCCCCTCTTCACCTACAATAGCCAATACCAAGGGCAAAATGCCTTTCACAAGATCATCAGTTCCCAAAGAGGTTTTTGAAGAACAGTCCCCATCAGAGATCCATGTACTAAAGAAGAAGGGAAAAGGCATTGGAAATCCTGTGGAAAGAAAAGAATAAACCCCTGTGCAAAATAAGAAAGATAAAAGCAAAGCCACCAAGAAGACTGATGAGACAGACAAGGCAATTCCCATGCAGGTGGAAGAGGAGACCGAGAAAAATTCTGTTGAAACTGTGCATGTGACTACTCCACCTGACAGTCAGACATTCAAAAGATTAATCAGAAAACTTAGGGATGAAAGAAAAGAGGTGGCTCGGTTGAAAACAAAAGAAATATCAGATAAGGTGAAAATGAAAGAGATCATGGATGGCTATAGTCATACCGTTGAATTGGAAAATTTTATACCAAGAAAGGCCCAACCCCTTCATAGGTAGCTCCAAAAAAATTATAGGCAGAATAGAGGTTTTCAATCTCAGAATAGGAAAATCAAGGCAAAGTTGCAGGATTTTCAATATGAAGTAGCTCAAAGAAACCTGTAGGTATTAAATGAAGCTTCTATTTGAGAAAGAGACACCAGAAATCAAGGAGAGCACAGCTCCACTGAAAAAGCATGTCATTGCTAACAATAAGAAGTCTGCTATGCCAAATGAAGATCCTCCTTCTACAAGAAAGAGTGTGAGGTTAAGTGTTAGAGTAACAAAATAGTTGGTGAAAGGTGAGCCCCATTTTTTAGGATGGTTCCTTTTTATGAGGGTTAACTGATATTCAAATATTACCTCTGCCACCTATACAGGATTTTATGCATTTGATTCTCAGAGTTTTAGGTTTTTTGTGAAGTGCTAACTCCCTCAGCAATAAAATGTAGACATTATGTAGTGCCTTGGCACTACGGAATAGTCCACTTTGGTATTACACTAGTATGCTACCTACAATGTTTCCAAGTCACCTAAATATAATGGGTTTGATACTATGCAAAGTCACTACTTACTCTGCATATGATCAAGTTGGAGGTGTTGCTTTTTTGACAGCGCTACCTAAAAAATTGCACAGAGATGCACAGTGGCGCTACCGAATTTCACTACCTAATATCTGGCAGAAAAGAAATTTGCACACAGACGTAGCACAATGGTGCTACCTAAATTTGCTACCTAATATTTCACAGAGACCAGAGTTTTTGCAGGGGGTAGGAAGGTTTAGCGCTACCTTTTCTACTTGTCTAGTTTTGAAGTGCGCTACCCATATTTTCTACCCAAAGAAGCTACCAACAGACACCAGGGATCCAGGAGGGCCAATCTAACAAATTTTTGGATAGTTGATGATGGATAATATTGCAGAAACAATAGCTGGCATCATGAGGAAAACCACATTATTCTAAAAGACACATGGCAAACAAGGAGCTATGCATCAAAAGGGAATCAATTCAGTTGAAGACTGGTTGGATTAGTCACCAACATTTTCCTATTTTATAGCATAGGTTGTTAACCAAGTTGTTAGATGAAATAAATTCTTAGATATTTTCAAGGGAAGGAGGCCAACTCGTACCTCCATTTGTTGCCTCCCTTTTGTTATAAATAGATAGATCAAATGCTTTAGTAGGGTCAGATGGTTGAGCAAGGCTCCCTTAGACTGTAATATTTTGATTAAGTGACTATGATCTGGCTATGTACTGGACTTAAGACATTTTGGCTAATAGAAATCAACTTCTCTTTCAACGTATTTGCTTCTAATTCTAAATGTTCATGCTTTGAATGATTCACGTGAATGATTATGGTGATGTTATGGTGGATGTTTGATCATTATATTATCATGATGGTTATTTAGATTCCTTAGTTTTTGAGTTCAAGAATATATTGTGTTAAGAAGCTTTCTTCCTTAGGCTTTTTGTGGACCTGATGTTTACAACAGCCCCTACATTCCTCTCATTCAAGTCTTACCTCTATTCATATTTACTCCAAATTACTGATTGAATTTAGCCAATACCTTGATTGTTGGTGCACGCTAGCCCTATTTTCTGAGTTGGAACATTATCATTTTGAGTCTTTTGCATTTGACCCTTTAAAACACTCTTACATTCACTTATAACCTGATGGGTACTGGGCTTGCCTTCCATGCAATCTGAAGGTGATTCTTAGTGCTAAGAGGTGGAACAGTAGTAAGTTGGATTTTGAAACTGCAAAATATTGTTTGACTTTCAACAATAGAGGCCGAGTACGTTGCTACTACAGAGGCTAGTAAAGAGATGATTTGGTTACCGAGGTTTATGGAGGAATTGGGAAAGAAGCAAGAGAACAGCATGTTGTATTGTGACAGTGATAATGCAATTCATCTTGAAAATAAATCAGCCTTCCATTCGAATACTAAGAATATACATCTCAGGTAACATTTCATAGAAATTTTCTTGGAAGATGGACATTTGAAGTTGGAAAAGATATACAAAAGCCAGAATCCTGCAGACATGTTAACAAAGGGAGTAATCAAGGAGAAAATGAGTTTCCTCTCAATTTTAGTTGGTCTTCAAGGATGAAGGTGAAGATGAGTAATTTTCGAGGTCCAAGGTGGAGTATAGTCCAACATGTACAACAGTAGTGGAGTTGTTGTGATTAGTCTCCAAGTGGGAGATTGTTGGTTGTGGATCCTTATTATCTTCCTATTTCATAGGTCTCTGTTTTCAGTGGTGTTTATACCCCATGAATATTGTACACCCCTCTATGCAGGGGGTTTGCAGAGGGGCTTGCCTCCCATGTGGGGTCCGGGGGCAAGAGGGCCCCCAACAAGGATTCGGGGGAGAGCGTTCACCAATGAGGGTTCGGGAGAAAATCCCCAAAGTAAAAATTTCATTCTAAATGTATATATTAATTTCATAGTAAATCTAGATCATTCATTATAAGGTCGCATATATGATGTTGGAATTTATGTTATGGCTTTTTTCCCTAGAAGGAAAGCCTCTTTTATGAAGGAAATGTATTGTGTCTATGCAATTTTTGCGAATATTGTATTATGATAGAAGAGATTGTGAGAGAAATAAGAGGAAGTTACAATGGGTGTGTTGTAGGTTGTATCCCTTCATTTGCTAGATAATAAAAAGGAAGAAACTAAAAATTTCTCTGGTGGACATAGCCCACAGTGGGTGACCCACTTATATCTATGTCTCTATTGTATTGTGTATGTTCTTTGTTTTATTTCCACATTTGTTTTTTTATTGTATTTCTCTGCAATATTTCTTTTGTAACAACTAGTATCAGAGTGAAAGGTAACTCGCAGGAAAAGAGGGTTCCTAGTTCGATTGGGAGCAATGGCGAAAGATGCAAAGCTTAGGGTATAGAAATTTAACGGCCAAAACTACCAGTTATGGAAGATGCAAATAGAAGATTATTTATATCAGAAGGATATATTCCTACCATTGGGTGGAATAGAAAAAAATCCGATGACCATGAAGGACAAAGAATGGGAGGTTCATGATAGAAAGGCACTGGGAACAATATGGTTGAGCCTGGCAGCATTGGTGGCTTTCAATATTTCGAAAGAAAATACAATGAAGGAGATGATGGAAGCATTGGCTAAACTGTATGAAAAATCCTTGACGTCCAATAAGGTATTTATAATAAAGAGATTATTTAATATGAAGATGTCAGAAGGTGGGTCTGTTGCAGATCATTTAAATGAATTTAATACGGTTACTATTCAACTAATTTCTGTAAAAGTGGACTTTGATGATGAGGTCAGGGATCTTCTAATCTTGTTCTCGTTGTTAGAAAGTTGGAATGGCTTGGTCATGGCTATAATTAACTTTGTCTCTATTTCAAACACTTTAAAATTTGATGATGTTGTTGGTGTTATCCTTAGCAAGGAAATGTGATGGAAAAGCATAGAGAAGACATCAGGTAATGCATTAAACATCGAGAACATGGAAAGAAAAAAGGATAGACGAAAGGGCTCAGGGAACCATAGTGTTAAGAACCAAATATCAATATAGCATAGAAAAACCTCAGAATAAGTACTCAATGCCTTGAAAAAGAGATAAATTCAGATAATAAGCCTCTTCGAGGGGGAAGCCTCCTTATTCCCACATAAATGTACAATTCCAAGATGATTCCAAATGAAACTGTCTCCTTGGTATATATAGGATACTAGGAGGTATAATTACAACTAATGGAATAAAGCAAACATAAATAAAATAACATTACTAATGTAATATGCCCCAATTAAGGGGTAATGAGCCAATATTGGGCTTAACATGCCCCTCCCCTTGAGACAAGTGTTTTCTGCAAGTCTTGAGTAACTCTGGATTCTTCTGTATAAAAGACTCATCTTCCCAAGTGGAATCTTCAGCTGGTAGTGTCCTCCATTTAATGAGATTCTCTGAAATGGATCTATTCCTTAGCTAGATAACTCTTGTGTCAGTGATGGATTCAGGCTCCAATATGATTTCCCTTCCTCGTCAAGTTCTAGAAATATAGTTTGAACTGGGATCTTGTCGCCTATAACCTTGTTTAAGCATGAAACATGGAAAACTAGGTGTACTTGTGAAGATGCAGGCAACTCCA
>JZKD02S0478486.1:508521-521027 GCA_000966675.3 Picea glauca | reverse complement strand
GGTCTTCTTACATCCGCCTTATTCTATTTTATTGAAAGGTCTTATTAATATTGACCTTTATTACATCCGAATACATTAATCTACCTATGTGCGGGTTAGGACCTTAACAGATTTGGGTGCTGCAAAGAAAATCCTTGGTATCAGAATAACAAGAGATAGGAAAAAATGCAATTTGACATTGTCTCAAGGTGAGTACATAGAAAAGGTGTTAGAGAGGTTTAGTATGTAGAATGCAAAACCAGTTAGTACACCTTTTGCCAGCCATTTCAAATTAACCAAATAAATGTGTCCTAAGACATAGGAGGAGATAGAATACATGTTCAAGGTCCCTTATTCATCAACAGTTGGAATCTTGATGTATGTGATGGTTTGCACAAGACCAGATATTGCACATGCATTGGGAGTTGTGAGTAGGTATATGAACAATCCAGGTAAAAAACATTGGGAGGAAATAAAGTGGATTCTCAGTTATTTGAAAGGTACTACTACTCATGCATTATGTTTTGAAGGTTTAGACATTGTTCTACAGGGATATGTTGATTCATATATGGTTGGTGATAAAGATAGCAGGAGGAGCACCACAGGGTATGTTTCTAATGTAGGTGGAACAAAAGTAACTTATATTTCGAAATTACAAAAGGTTGTTGCACTTTCAACAATAGAGGCAGAGTATGTTGTTGCTACAGAGGCTAGTAAAGAGATGATTTGGTTATAGATGTTTATGGAGGAATTAGGAAAGAAGAAAGAGAATGGTAGGTTGTACTATGACAATGAGATTTCCATTCATGTTGAAAAGAACTCAGCCTTCCATAATAATAATAATCATATACAACTTAGGTACCATTTCATACGATCCATATTGGAAGATGGACATTTGAAGTTGGAAACGTTACATAATCAGAAAAATTGAGTTCCTACTTAGTTTCAGTTGGTCTTCAAGCATGAAGGAGAAGATGAGAAATTTTCCAAGTCGAAGGTGGAGTATATTCCAACAGGTACAACAACAGTGAAGTTGTTTTGATCATTCTCCAAGTGGGAGACTGTTGGTTGTGGAGCCTAATTATCTTGTTGTTTCATAGGTTTTTTTTCAACCATGTTTATACCCCATGAAGATCGTACACCCCATAATATTGTACACCCCTCCAAGCGGGGGGGTTGCATAGGGGGACTTACCCCCCTGTAGGGTATAGGGGGCTCATCCCCATGGATGGGGAGTCCAGGGGATTGTTCATTATAAGGTCTCATATCTGATGATAGAAGTTATGTTAGGGTTTTTTTCCCTAGAAGTAAACCCTCTTTTATGAGCAAAATGTATTGTGGCTATGCATTTTTTACGAATATTGTATTTTGAGAAAGGAGATTGTGATACAAAGAAGAGAAAGTTATAGCAGTTGTGTTGTAGGTTGTATCCCTTCATTTCTTGGATAATAAAAAGGAAGGACCTGGTAATTTCTCCGGTGGACGTATCCCACACTCGGTGAACCACGCATATTTGTGTCTCTATTGTATTGTGTATCTTATGTGTTTTATTTCCGCATTTTTTTATTGCTCCACGATATTGTTTTTCTAACAACTGGTATCCAAGTGAAAGGTAAATCGTAGGAAAAAAGGGTTCCTAGTTTGACTAGGAGCAATGGAAGAAGATAGAAAGTTTAGGTTCGAGAAATTTAACGACCAAAACTACTAGTTATGGAAGATGCAGATGGAAAATTATTTATATTAGAAGGATCTATTCCTACCATTGGGTGTAATAGAAAAGAAGTCAACGGTCATGAAGGATGAAGAATGGGAGGTTTTTTCCATAAAATCACTAGGAACAATATGGTTGAGCCTGACAACATCTGTGGAATTCAATATTTCGAAAGAAAAGACAGCAAAGAAGCTAATGGATGCACTTATTAAACTGTATGAAAAATCCTCAATGTCCAATAAGGTATTTCTAATGAAGAGATTATTTAATATGAATATGTCAGAAGGTGGGTTTGTTGCAGATCATTTAAATGAATTTAATACGGTTACTAATTAGCTAAGTTCTGTAAAAGTGGACATTGATGATGAGGATAGGGCTCTTATGATCTTGTGCTCATTGCCAAAAATTTGGAACAGCTTGGTCATTGTTGTAAGTAACTTTTTCTCTAGTTCAAACACTTTAAAATTTGATGATGTTATCAGTGTTATCCTTAGTGAGGCAATGTGACGAAAAAGCACAAGTGAGACATCAGGTAATGTCTTAAACATGGAGAACAGGGGAAGAAAAAAGGATAGAGGAAAGGGATCAAGGAACCATGGGAATTCTTGGAAGGGAAAGTCAAAATCCATACTGGCTAAGATAGAGTATTGAAATTGTGGGAAGAAAGGATATTTGAAGAAAGACTGCAGAACTCCAAAGAAACAAAGAGATGGACAACAGGAGAAAATGAGGAAGCAAATGTAACATGTGATGTGTTACAAGATGCTTTGATTCTTTCTATAGATAATATTTATGAGTCTTCAGTAGTAGATTCAGGGGCTTCGTTTCATGCCACACCCCATAGGAAACATTTTCTATATTATGTTCATTTTGATTTTGGACATGCTCATTTGGTTGATGATGCACCATGCAAAATTGTTGGAATAGGAAAGGTAAAAATAAAGCAAAGGAATGGAAACTAGTGGTTGTTGAAAGAGGTAATACATGTTTCAGATCTAAGGAAAAATATGATTTAAATAGGGCAGTTTCAAAGTGAAGGTTGTATATCCATATTTACAGATAAGGTGTGGAAGGTCACCAAAGGATCATTGGTGATAGAAAAAAGAGAGAAGGTGGGTACATTATATTTATGTACTGGTAATATTGACTCTTCAATCTCTTTATATTCTACGAGAGTGGATAACAAACTATGACATCATAGGCTTGGAAACATGAGTGAGAAGCGGATGCAGATACTTCACAAAATAAATTTGTTGCCAGATCTTAAAAAAATTGATTTGAATTTCTATGAGCATTGTGTTTATGGAAAACAAAAGAGAGTCATATTTCTCAGAGTTGGAAAAGAAAAGAAGAGTGAAATGTTAGAGCTTGTGCATACATATGTATGGGGACCAACTTAGGTATCATCTCTTGGTGGATCTCGTTATTATGTTACTTTTATTGATGATGCAACTAGAAAAACTTGGGTTTATTGTATTCAACAAAAATATGATCTTTTTTATACTTTTAAGAAATGGAAAGCTTTGGTTGAGAATGAGACAGGAAAAAGGTTGATGTATCTCAGATCAGACAATGGAGGTGAATATTGAAGCAAGGACTTTGATGATTACTATTCATACCATGGGATTTGTAGAGAGAAGACAGTTCCAGGAACACCACAATAAAATGGTGTGTCAGAAAGGATGAAGAGGACAATCATGGAGTGAGCAAGGAGTATGGGATTGCATGTTGGTTTTCCTTTATAGTTCTGGAGATATGTTGAAGATATTTCTATTTAATTAATAAACAGAGGACCTTCAATCTCTTTGGATGGTGGAATTAGAGAGGAGGTATGGACAGGTAAAAGGACAAACTATTTTTTTTTGAAGACTTTTGGTTGTGAAGCATTTGTCGATATTGATAAAGAAAATAGAACAAAGATTGAGGAAAAATCCAAGAAATGTATCTTTATTGGATACGGTGTTAATGATTTTGGTTATCTCTTATGGGATTATGAAAATCACAAAATCATTAGGAGTAGATATGTCATATTCAATGAGAAGGTCATGTACAAAGATCAGTTGCAAGGAAGGAAACGGAAAAAAGAAAAAACAGAATACACGGTGTTTGATGAGATCACTGAAAAATAAATTCCAAAGGTACGAGAAAATCAAAATATACAGCAATAGGATAAACATGTACCTCAAACTCCTGCAAGTGTTGTTAGAATATATATACCAGGTTAAGTAGACCCCATGAATGATACTCTCCTTCATTGTATTACTTATTGTTGACTGATTCTGGTGAACCAAAATGTTATGAAGAGGAAATGTAGGTAGACACTAAAAATAATTGGGAGAAAGGCATGAAAGAGAAAATGGATTCCCTGGTAAATAAAAAGACTTGGGATTTGGATCATTTGCATGCAGGAAAAAGGGTATTGCAGAATAAATGGGTTTACAAGTTGAAAGGAAGAAGATGGAGGCAAAAAATGGTACAAGGCTAGACTTGTTGTAAACAGATTTGCACAAAAGAAAGGTATATATTTTGCTAAAATATTGTCTCTTGTTGTTAAAAAGACTTCAAATAGGACTATTTTGAGTCTTGTGGTAGCAGAAGATAATATTGAACAGTTAGATGTAAAAACAACTTTTCTCCATTGGGATATGGAGGAAGATATTTATATGTAGTATCCACAAGGGTATGAGGTCAAAGGGAAGGAAACTTTTGTATGCAAATTGAAGAAGAGCTTGTATGGCCTAAAGCAAGCTCCAAGGCAATGGTATTAGAGTTTTGATAGGTTTTTGACAGAACAAGGTTATAGTAGATGTCATTCTGATCACTGTGTTTATTTTTAAAAACTAGAAAATGGAAGCTATATTATCTTTCTATTGTATGTAGATGACATTCTAGTTGCAAGGTCTAATATGAAGGATATAAATGTACTCAAGAAGAAATTACATAATTCATTTGCGATGAAGGATTTGGGTGTTGCAAACAAAATCCTTGGTATGAGACTAACAAGAGATAGGAAAAATCACAATTTGACATTGTCTTAGGGTGAGTACATAGAGAAGGTATTAGAGAGGTTTAGAATGCAGAATGCAAAACCAGTTAGTACACCTTTGGATAGCCATTTCAAAATAACTAAAGAAATGTATCCCAAGACACATGAGGAGATAGAATACATGTCCAGGGTCCCTTATTCATCAGCATTTGGCTGCTTGATGTATGTGATGGTTTGCACAAGACCAGATATTGCACATCGAGTGGGAGTTGTGAGTAGGTAGATGAAAAACATAGGTAAAGAAAATTGGGATGAAGTAAAGTGGATTCTGAGGTATTTGAAAGCTATTTCTACTCATGCATTATGTTTTGGAGGTTCAAACATTGTCCTACAGGTATATGTTGACTTAGATATGGCAAGTGATAAAGATAGCAGGCTGAGAACCACATAGTATGTTTTTACTGTAGGTGAACCAATAGTAATTCGGATTTCAAAATTGAAAAAGGTTTTTTCACTTTCAACAACAGAGGCAGATTATGTTGCTGCTACAAAGGCTAGTAAAGAGATGATTTGGTTATAGAGGTTTATGGAGGAATTGGGAAAGAAGAAAGAGAATAAATTTTTGTATTGTGATAGTGAGAGTTCGATTCATCTTGCAAATAAATCATCCTTCCATTCGAAGACTAAGAATATACATCTTAGGTACCATTTCATACATTCCATCTTGGAATATAGACATTTGAAGTTGGAAAAGATACACACTAGCCAAAATCTTGTAGACATGTTAACAAAGGGAGTAACCAGGGAGAAACTGAGTTCCTACTCAGTTTCAATTGTTCTTCAATCATGAAGGTGAAGATGAGAAATTTTTCAGGTCCAAGGTGGGGTATAGTCTAGCAAGTAAAACAACAGTGGAGTTGTTGTGAATAGTATCCAAGTGGGAGATTGTTGGTTGTGGAGCCCGATTATCTTCCTATTTCATATTTCTATGTTTTCAGCCATGTTTATACCCCATGAAGACTGTGCACCTTGGAATATTGTACACCCCTACACACAGAGGGGGTTTCAGAGGGGGATCATCCCCCTGGATGGGGGGTCCGGGGACAAGTAGACCCCTAGTAGGGGTTCGAGGGAGAAGCCCCCAAAGGAAAATTCTCCTTGTAAATGTATATAGTAATTTCAAAGTAAATCTGGACCGTTCATTAAAAGGTCGTAAATTTGACAGTAGAAGTTGTGTTAGGGTTTTTTTCTCTAGAAATAAACCCTATTTTATGAGGGAAATGTGTTGCGGCTATGAATTTTTTTTTAATATTGTATTGTGAGAGAAATAAGAAGAAGTTACAATGGGTGTGTTGTAGGTTGTATCCCTTCATTTGCTAGATAATAAAAAGGAAAGACCTTGCAATTTCTTTGGTGGACGTAACCCACACTGGGTGAACCACATACATCTATGTCTCTATTGTATTGTGTATCTTCTGTGTTTTATTTCCACATTTTTATTTTATTTTATTTCTCTGTGATCATGTTCTTCTAACAATCGGTATCAGAGAAAAAGGTAACTCATAGGAAAAGAGGGTTTCTAGTTCGAGTGGAAGAAATAGTGGAAGATGGAAATTTTAGGGTCGAGAAATTTAATTGCCAAAACTACCATTTATGGAATATGCAAATGGAAGATTATTTTTATAAGAAGCATTTATTCATACCATTGGGTGGAATAGAAATAATTCAGTGACCATGAAGGATGAAGAATGGGAGGTTCTTCACAAAAAGGCACTAGGAACAATATGGTTGATCCTGGAAGCATCGATGGCTTTCAATATTTTGAAATAAAATACAATGAAGGAGCTCATGAATGCATTGGTTAAACTGTATGAAAAATCATCGACATCCAATAAGGTATTTCTAATGAAGAGAATATTTAATATGAAAATGTCAGAAGGTGGGTCTATTGCAGATCATTTAAATGAATTTAATATGGTTATTGATCATATAAGTTTTGTAAAAGTGGACTTTGATGATGAGTTCATGGCTCTTTTAATATTGTGCTCATTACCAAAAAGTTGGAATGACTTGGTCATGGTTGTAAGTAACTATGTCCCTGGTTCAAACACTTTAAAATTTGATGATATTGTTGGTGTTATCCTTAGCGAGGAAATGCGATGGAAAAGCAAAAGTGATACATCAGGTAATGTGTTAAACATGGATAACAAAGGAAGACAAAAGGATAGGGGAAAGGGATCAGGGAACCATGCGAATTATAGGAAGGGAAGATCCAAATCCATATAGGGAAATATAGAGTGATAGAATTGTTGGAAGAAAGGACATCTAAAGAAATACTGCAGAGCTCCAAAAAAACAAAAGATGGACAACAAGAGAAAAATCATGAAGCAAATGTAATAGGTGATGTGTTGCAAGATGATTTGATTCTCTATGTAGATAATATTTATGAGTCTTGGGTAGTAGATTCATAGGATTCATTTAATGCCACACCCCATAGGAAATAATTTCTATATTATGTTCAAGGTGATTTTCGACATGTTCATTTGGGTGATGATGCACCATGAAAAATTGTTGGAATGGGAAAGGTAAAAATAAAGCAAAGGAATGGAAACTAGTTGTTATTGAAAGAAGTAAGACATGTTCCATATCTAAGGAAAAATCTGATTTCAACAGGGCAGTTGGAAAGTTAAGATTGTATATCCATATTTACAAATAAGGTGTGGAACGTCACCAAAGGATCACTGGTGATAGTAAAAAGAGAGAAGGTAGGTACATTGTATTTATGTACTGGTAATACTGACTCTTCTGTCTATTTAACTTCTATAGGAGTGGATACAACACTAAGGCATCATAGGATTGCAAACATGAGTGAGAAGGGGATGCAGATACTTCACAAAAGAAATTTGTTTCCAGATCTTAAACAAATTGATTTGGATTTATGTGAGCCAGAAGATAAAAATGTACAACAATAGGAGCAACATGTACCTCAAACTCCTGCAAGTGTTGTTAGAAGTTCTTTCAGGTTAAGTAGACCCCCTAAACAATACTCTCCGTCATTGTATTATTTATTGTTGACTAATTCTGGTGAACCAGAATGTTATGAAGAGGAAATGTAGGTAGACACTAAAAAGAAGTGGGAGCAAGGAATGAAAGAGGAAATGGATTCCCTGGTAAATAACTAGACTTGGGATTTGATTTAGTTTTATGCAGGAAAAAGATAATTGCAGAATAAATGGGTTTACAAGTTGGAGGAAGAAGATGGAGGAAAAAAGTAGTACACGGCTAGACTTGTTGTAAAGGGGTTGTAACAAAAGAAAGGTATAGATTTTGATGAAATATTTTCTCTTGTTTTTAAAATGAATTCAATTAGGACTATTTTAAGTCTTGTGGTAGTACAATATTTACATCTTGAAGAGTTATATGTAAAAACAACTTTTCTCCATGGGGGTTTGGAGGAAGATATTTATATGCAATAGCCACAGGGGTATGAGGTGAAAGGGAAGGAAAATTTGGTATGCAGGTTGAAGAGGATCTTGTATGGACTAAAGAAAGCTCCAAGGAAATGGTATTTGAAGTTTGATAGGCTTATGATAGAACAAGGTTATATTAGATGTGATTATGATCACTGTGTTTATTTTAAAAAACTATAAAATGGAAGCTATATTATATTGCTATTGTATGTAGATGTCATGCTTGTTGTAGGGTCTAATATGCAGGATATAAATGTGTTCAATAATAAATTAGCTAATTCATTTGTGATGAAGGATTTAGGTGCTGCAAAGAAAATCCTTGGTATCAGAATAACAAGAGATAGGAAAAATTGCAATTTCACATTGTCTCATGGTGAGTACATAGAGAAGGTGTTAGAGAGGTTTAGAATGCAAAATACAAAACCAGTTAGTACACCTTTGGGCAGCCATTTAAAATTAACCAAAGAAATGTGTCCCAAGACACAAGAGTAGATAGAATACATGTCCAAGGTCCCTTATTCATTAGCAGTTGGTAGCTTGATGTATGTGATGGTTTGCAAAAGACCCAATTTTGCACATGCAATGGGAGTTGTGAGTAGGTATATGAAGAATCCAGGTAAAGAAAATTGGGAGGTAGTAAAGTGGATTGTCAGGTATTTGAAAGGTTCTTCTACTCATGTATTATGTTTTGGAGGTTCAGACATTGTTCTAAAAGGATATGATGATTTAGATATGGTCAGTGATAAAGATAGCAGGAGGAGCACCACAGGGTATGTTTTCACTGTAGGTGGAACATCCTTGAGTTGTATTTCAAAACTAAAAAAGGATGTTTCACTTTCAAAAAAAGAGGCAGAGTATGTTGCTACTACATAGGCTAGTAAAGAGATGATTTGGTTACATAGGTTTATGGAGGAATTGGGAAAGAAGAAAGAGAACAACAGGTTGTACTGTGACAATGAGAGTTCCATTCAAATTGTAAATAACTCATCCTTCCATTCGAATACTAATAATATACAACTTAGGTACCATTTCATATGATCCGTCTTGGAAGATGGACATTTGAAGTCGGAAAAGAGACACTAGCCAGAATCCTGTAGACATGTTAACAAAGAGAGCAACCAGGAAGAAATTGAGTTCCTACTCAGTTTCAGTTGGTATTCAAGGATGAAGGTGACTATGAGAAATTTTCTAGCTCTAAGGTGGAGTATAGTCCAGCATGTACAAAAATAGTGGAGTTGTTATGATTAGTCTCCAAGTGGGAGATTGTTGGTTGTGGAGCCTGATTATCTTCATGTTTCATAGGTATTTGTTATCAATTGTGTTTGTACCTCTATGAAGACTATACACCCCATAATATTTTAAACCCCTCCACATGGGGGGTTTGAAAGGGGATTTCCCCCTTATGGGGTTTAGGTGGCTCATTCCCCTAGCTAGGGAGTTCAGGGAAAATTGGGCCCCCAATGGGGGTTCAGGGGTGAAGCCCCTGAAGGAAATTTTTCCTTGTAAATGTATATAGTAATTTCATAGTAAATCTGGAGCATTTATTATAATATCACAGATCTGATGGTAGAATTTATGTTAGGGTTTTTTTCCCGAGAGGGAAACCCTCTTTTATGAAGGAAATGTATTGTGGTTGTGCATTTTTTGCGAATATTGTATTCTGAGAGAGGAAACTGTGAAAGAAAGAAGAGGAAGTTACAACAGGTGTGTTGTATGTTGTATCCCTTCATTTGCTAGATAATAAAAAGGAAGGACCTGTCAATTTATCCGGTGGACGTATCCCACACTAGGTGAACCATGTATATTTGTGTCTCTATTGTATTGTGTATCTTCTGTGCTTTATTTTTGCATTTGTTTTTTATTTTTTTTCTTTGTGATCTTGTTTTTATAACACTACCTTCAAGCTTCTAGGTTTTATATTGTAAATATACAATATTTATAGATCCTTGTGAGACACAGGGCTGTCAACCGGCGAGGGGTCTTGTGGGACACCTATTATGAAACAAGCGAGGGCATTCAAAAAACTAAATTTATTTAAACAAAGGATCTGTTCAAAATCTATATCAGGTCTCTCATATCCGTTGGATCTAGGCTCTGGATCAATTAAAGGGATAATCTCAATAAAACACAATCAAACAGAGGGAACGATTCACCAACAGACTCAAATTAGAGAATAATTCATCCCCATTGGAGACACCAGTTATTTTATGGGATTATTTCTCATAGGAATCTTGTTGAATACACAAAAAAATATCCCCAGTATTATCTTAGTAATCCTAGACAGAAAGAGGGATACACTTCCTATGGTTTTCCTAGATCTAGATTCAAACACATAGATTCATGATTATCTTAAGGAGTGATGAAGATTTGCATACCTTTATTCATAGGTTGTTCTTCTTATATCTGGTTGTTGAAGTCCTGAAACTCTGACTCCAAGATCCACAACCTGTTTCCTACATACAAAGACAATAAATACCTCTACCTCTCTAATTGGGATTAAAATCCTAGATCTAACTTACTTAGAATCAGATCTATAATGAGATGAAGCATATCTAAACACTTGCATATTGGAATACAAATATATCAAGGGAAAATCAAATGATATATTAATAACATAAGAGAAATTACATCAAGCATACCTTAGGTGTTGATGCATGCTCCATTGACCTCCTTTCTCCTTGATCCTCCTTTAGCTCCTTGGTAAGGCTAGGATTCATTGACTTCTAGTTGTGGTATATGAAACAATTAACTTTGCATTTGGACAACATGAAATTACTCTGAATTGTTCCTCCTCTTTCCCAAGGCTTGCCTTTGTTAAATAGCTCTTTTGAGGAAGTTTGGGAGAGATTCTATATATTCTAGAGACCACTAGAGACTCAAATGGTGTGAGTTCCCAGGCCTTTTCCACGAATATTGTTGGAATACTGAGAGGGGGGGGTGAATCAGTATGAGAAATTTTACCACTTTTAACCAAAATATATAAAATTCAACTTAATCAACAGTATATCATTAGTATATAATCAATATGTCATTTGTATATCATGAACATATAAACATAAGAAACATCACAACAATTACACAGTACACCATAATTTACGTGAAAACCCAAATGGGAGAAAACCACTGAATTATTTCTTAGATATCAAAGAATACATTCATTGGAAGCACCAACTTCCCAATTCTCCACTTGCAACTCGAAGGAGGCCACGACCCCCTATTTACAGGCTCCAACCTGAAGGAAGCTACAACTCTTTGAATTATCTAGCTCCAACCAGAAGGAGGCTACAACCCCTGATTCTTAGGATCCAACCTGAAGGAAACTCCAACTCCCTGATTCTCCGGCTCCAACTGGAAGGAGGATACAACCCCCCAATTCTCATGCTCCAAACTGAAGGAAGATCCAACTCCCTAATTCTCCGGCTCCAACCAGAAGGAAGCTACAAACCCCTTTCCTTGCCCCGTCCTTCCCCCCTGAAATACAAGTGTATACCAAATGTCACTACCACAATCACTTCCACGGTCACTTCCATTGGCACTGTGACTATCATTGGCACTTCCACTGTCACTATCATTGTCAGTGACGCTACTCCAACTCCCTGATTCTCTAGCTCCAATCGAAAGGAAGATACAACCCTCTTTCGTTGCCCCATCCTTTCACCCTAAAACATAAGTATATACCAATTGTCACTACCACAATCACTGACACGGTCACTTCCATTGTCATTGTCACTGTCACTATCATTGTCACTGTCTCTGCCACTGCCACTTTCATTGTCACTGGCACTGGCACTGCCATTGTCACTACCACTTTAGTTGTCACTGACACTGATACTCAATGATATCCTCTCACATGGATCATATACCAAGGTGTTAAGAACCAAATACCAATATAGCATAGAAAAACCTCAAAAAAAGTAATCTGATGCACTGGAATCATGTTGCAACCTTTGAATGAGAGTCCACACTTTTTCATCATTCTTCCATTCATCCCTTGCTTCTATTATCCAATCGGGTTGGATGATTGAGATAGCACAGAGAAAGGCCTCAACATCTTCATCCTTTCTTGAGAGTGCATCTGCCACAACATTTTTCTTCCCCTTTTTATAGACGATTTCAAAATCATAACCCAATATCTTGGATACCCATTTTTGTTGTTCTTCTAAAGATAGTCTTTGTTCCAAGAAGTATTTAAGACTATCATGATTTGTTTTGACCTTGAAGTGCCTACCTACTAGGTAAGGACGTCATTTCTTCAATGCATGTAGTATTGCCATCATTTCCTTATCATAAATGGGTTTGTGTAATTCCTTTCCCTTGAGTGGTCGACTTTCAAAAGCCAGGGGCCTTCCTTCTTGCATTA
>JZKD02S0478486.1:465446-477339 GCA_000966675.3 Picea glauca | reverse complement strand
TTTATATATATATATATATATATATATATATATAAAAGGTATCAACATTTCTTCCATAATGTATATCTTTACGAGGATAAGTAAATTTAGATTTAAACTTTTTTATGACATATTGTTTATGATATAAGGTACCAATATCCTTGCATACATACATAGATTTAATGTCACAAGTTCATTCAATTAAAGAAATTTTTATTTTTATAATATATGATTTATTTATATTATGAAAATTATTATTTATTAAATTTTATGAAAATCCTTATTTATTTGAGAGAGGGGAAGAGGAGATATTATGAAAAATTAGTAGGAGTAGAGGGAGATATTATAAAAACCATTATTTATTTGAGGGTGAGGATGGGGGAGATATTATGAAAAACATTATTTATGGGGGGGGGAAATATTATGCAAAACATTTTTTATTTGAGGGTGGGGTTGGGGAGAGATATTATGAAAAACATTATTCATAAGGGTGCAGAGAGATATTATGCAAAACATTCTCCATGAATAATGTTTTGCATAATATCTCCCTTGCCCCAAATCATGTTTTACATGCTATCACCCCCCACCTCCACTCTCAAATAAATAGTGAATAATGTTTTGCATAATATCTCTCCGCAACCCCACCCCCATATAAGATAATTATATGTTTTGCATATAATATCTCCACCCCACCCTACCCTACCCCACCCCACCGCAACCCACCTTCATGTAAGACAACCTCCCAATAATAAAATTGAAATATAAATAAATTAATAATAAAATGTGAATTAGAAGGTGCAAAGGAGTAAAATCAAATTCAAGATATGATGAAATGATGAAAGGTCACGAGTTAAAAACAAATGCCAAAAGGGGTGAGATAAGAGTAAAAATGACAGAGAAGACTTATTGAACTAGGATAATGGGCTTCAAAGATTGGCTTTTTGCCTTTAACACAACATTCATTGGTTTAATTAAAAAGACAAACAATCCTACCAAATTCGACAATTTCAAACCCATATTTTTATGTAACCACATTTACAAAATAATGTCCAAAATTGTTGCTCATAGACTTAAAGCTATTCTCTCAAGGTAGATTTCATTAGAGAAATTTGAGTTTTTGCATGGAAGAAATATTCATGAAGTAGTGGGAGTGGCACAGGAAGGGTTTAATACAATCAAGAACATGCAGTCATGCGGTTACTTGGGATGATTATACTCAAAACCTTCAATGATCCTTTGTGAAATTAATAGAGGAAGATGATCAACTTGTTTGGTCCTTGAATCCCATAAGAAATTATGAGCATAAAACTCGGTACAAAGCACTAGATTAGGGGGGAATCTAAGAGCCATAAGTTTGGTGATGGAAAAATATTTGGAAGCTCAAATGCCCATCAAAAGAAAAACCCTTCATGTGGCTTCTCTCAAATAACAAATCCCTTACTTGGGATATTCTCCAAAAGAGAAGTTTTGAAGGCACATATATATCATACCTCTGTAAGATAGACTTTGAAACAAATTCCCACTTGATCTTATCCCGTACTTACATGAAAGAGGTATGGAGGGAACTAGAAAAAGTCACGAGGTTGCAAATGCATTGTATGGCACTTCAATTAATGAGGCTCTTAAAACATGGATCTCAAATATTGAAACATCAAACTTCAAATCCATCCCTCTCAATATTGCTTGGGGAGTTTGGTTAGAAACTCCATGTTGTTCGAAGATAAATAGATAATCTTTGTTCAATGTTCCATGAAAAGTCTGAACATACTCTCTTCTTTCCCTTATCATTAAACTTCCCACTCCCCTATCCACAATTCCATGGAACAATAAACAAGGACATGCCCTGTGATTTTTTTGATGGAATCTCTCAAGTGAATCCCACAAGAGGAGGAGTTGGAGGCCTCCTACATCTATAAGAGGATAATATAATTTATTTTTTTGCTGCCATAGGAAATGAAACAAATATTTTTTGTGAATCATTGGCCTTCAATTTCATTATATGTTTGACTAAGGAAAAAGGCATTTTCCATCTTCAATTTGTTTGTGATTTTCTACTATGTCTATGATGGATGAATGGTGCCTTCAATTTCACTTTACAACCTTTATTCCAAGACATCAAGAGCATCATGAAAAAATTCTATTACATCAATTTTGAACATGTATACATGAGAAGAAACAGATAAGTTGATTGATTCTCCAAAGCTGAACTAACATTGGAAAAAGGAACCTGGAAAGTCACAAAAAATCTCCAAGATCACTATAGAGAATATATTCAAGAAGCTTGGTTCTAAACTGATGTAAAATTGTATTGTTTCTCTTTTCCTTACTCATCTTGAAGACTTTACATTTTTTGATATGTGCTCTTTTACAGATGGAATCAACATGGTTATACTTTTTGTTTTGTAAAATGATTGACTATGGATAAAAATTAGACCTTTCCCTTTCTGAAAATTTGCATAGACATGCTTTTGTAATTAGCAAGAGGCTGTTGATGCTAGTGCTAGAATCAGACAAGTATTTCCACATAGGTCTACGTGTCTAAACACATGGAAATCATCCAAATCCTTGTATTCTTCAATTTACTTTAATTAAAGGAATTATTAAAGTAAATTAATTTTATTAACTAATTATGTAATTAGTTAATTGAGTTATTTACAAAAAGTGCAAAAAGTAATTAACATGTTTCTAAATATCAAGTGAGGTGAGAAGTAATCTCAACAATCAATCACTTTGGAGATTAGAAATAGATTATAACTCATGATTATAAAAGAAAGGCTAGGGTGAAGGAGGAAGACACTTGATACTTGATACTTGTGTTGAGAGATTCGACACATAAAGGATTGGATCATGAAGGAATGTGGTTCAATATCTTGGATAGGTGGATAAGGACTTCCATCTAGAGATCATGTCAAGGAGAAGAGAGAACATAGGCAATGCAGGTGGGTTTCAGTCAGAGGAAGCTAGAGGGACGTGTCACGTCATACAAAGATTTATGTATAGTCTTTTTGTACATGCACATGGGTTTCAATGGACACAGTTGCATACATACACATGTTTGTTGAAGGAAAGGTTGGTACACCTTGAAAAGCATGTAGTTTTGGTTCGTACAAGAAGTCATTCTTTTTCAGGTTTGTCTGCAATTGTATTTCTCTCAGTGGGCCATTATCCTTGTTACAGGAGCCCTGATTTTAGCATAATAAAATCATTCTCATCATTGGTTTTCCCTATGGGGATTTTTCCAAGGGTATATACCCAAAAATATTGGTGTTTATGTGTGCTTGATTAGGTTTCCTTGTTTATTCTTCTGCTGCATGTTTAGTTGATTACTTAGCTATGCTTTAATTCAATAAGTGATTTATTTGGAATTAATTGTTGGGTGGTCGGTAGGAGAAATTTGAACATGGTACTAGAGCGTTATCTATGAAGGGAGGAAACCAAGTACATTGGTACTAGATAATATGCTCTGAAGGGAATCCATATCTCAGATCCATAATTAATAAGAGGAAATTGAAGGATGGATTTTAGGGAAAAATCCATACTCAAGGCATAACTAAGTTTTTACAGGTTTACTGAGGTGGACACAGGTCACATAAAGCATAGTCGCGTACATATGTGGGAGGATTTGAGAAAAGTTTCATATATGTGTGTGTTAGTGTACATCATTGTATACATACATAGGTTTCAGTGATCACAGTCGTGTACATATGCAGGATCTAGTGGTGACAGTCAAATACAACTCCATACAGGTCAATATAGGGGAAGTTTTCAACAACGTGTTATTTCCATGGTAGGTTATCAAGTCTTAGGGATGGAAACAACACTATTAATAGTTGAAGACACATTAGATGGAGCATCTAATTTCCTCTCTTGGAAAGCAAGAGTAACTTTGGCATTTAAGGAGTATGACCTTTGGGAGTTAGTGAACAAAGTTGTTACGCCACTGACAGATTCAACAACTTTGGAAGCTCACAACAAGACGAAGATCAAAGAACATAGGGTCATCTTGGATTCAGTGAAGGATCATCTAATTACTCACTTATCTGAGAAGAAGACAACCAAATAGATGTTTGATGCCTTGGTAGGATTATTGTAGAGAACAAACATGAATAGGAAGATGGTCTTAAGAAATAAACTCTGATTGGTGCAAATGTCTAAATCTGATAATGTTACCAGCTATCACATGAGGATCACATAGGTGTGTGATCAAATTGTAGCCATAGGGGAGAAAACAAAGGATGTAGAACTCATGAATGTGGCATTGAATGGTCTTCCTAAGTCTTGGGAACCATTTGTCAAGGGAGTTTGTGCTTGGGAAAATCTCCTTGATTGGCATAGACTTTTGGATTCTTGCATCTAGGAAGAGACTCTGGAGGATTCTAAGAGAAACAAGTAGGGAGGTAATGAGGAACTTGGATCTTGTGAGTAAGAGAAGAAGGGAAAATTAAAGAGTTAAAGAAATAAGGGTAACAATGATGGAGGATCATCACATACATGGAAGAATAAGGACTTGAGTAAAATCGAGTGATTATCATGTCACAAGAATGGAAATTATGCATCTCAGTTTTCCAGAGAAGAAGAATAAGGGTAACGAAAAGACAAAGACAACAACATTAATGGAGACACAACTTGATGAGTTTGCAACAAATTTTGAGAAGGATTACTCACTTGTTTTTTTCCTTTGCATCAAAACAACTATGAGGAGTGCATGGTTCTTGGACAATGGTTCATCTCATCATATGGAAAAAGAATGATAGCTATTTAGCAGTCTGATAGAGACTGAATCAGATGTTGATGTGGAGCTTGGTGATGATGCTAGGTATGCAATAAAGAGAGAGGGAAAAATTACATTCCAACTCAAGTCAAGGGGTTTGTTGGATGCCTAGGATGTTCTTTACATACTAGGTTTGAAGAAGAATTTAATTTCAGTCTCAACTATGGAGGACAAAGGTTTTTCCATTACTTTTCAGAGAGGGAAAGTCATCATATGTCTAGAGAAAGCTAGTCCGGACAACACAATTATCGTTGGGGTTAGAGAAGGCACTTTATAAAGGTTGCAGGACAAGCCATTTCATGATTTTGTACACGATAATGAAAACCTATGTGAGTTGTGGCACAAGAGGTTGGGACACCTACACTACATGGAATTGTCGATTATGAGGGGGATATTTATAGGTCTTCTAGAGTTCAATATTGAGTAGCAGGGAGTATGCAGAGGGTGTGCACTTGGAAAGAATTCTAAGGTTTATTTTCCAAGAAATGAGAGTAAGTCCAAGGGGATCTTGGATCTTACCAATTAATATGTGAGTGGGTCAATGCCATTAGCATCATTATAGGGATATTCATACTATGTGACATTTATTAGTGATTTTTCTAGGAAAAACTGGATCTTCTTTATGATGACCAAGGATGAAGTCTTCAGTCAGTTTCATGAGTTTAGAGCTTAGGTGGAGATTTAGACAGGTAAGAAGATCAAGTCATTGAGGTTGGATAATGGGGGAGAGTACACCTCCAATGCATTCAAGGATTTTTTCAAGGAGGTAGGGATCAATAGGGAGCTGACAATGTCATACAACCCTTAGTAGAATATGGTTGCAAAGAGAAAGAATCAGGCCATCATCAGTTCTTCCAGGGCTATGATACATGAACAAAAGTTTCTTATGTTATTGTGGGAAGATGAATGTAACATGACAGTGTATGTGAAAAACAAGAGTCCTCACATGATATTGGGGAATGAGACTCCATAAGAGGAATTCTCAGGAGTGAAGTTAGAGATTGGTCATTTGAGGATCTTTGGTTGTCCAATATACATCTATGTTCGTGTGGAGAAGAGGACGAAGATGGATCCTTCATGATAGAAGGGTATACTTGTGAGGTACAACGAGACCTCAAAGGATTACATGATCTTCATTCCAACATAGAGAAAGACAATTGTCAGTAGAGATGTTAAGTTTGAGGACAACTTGGCATCTAATAGATCTTAGGAGTCATCAAAAATGACAAAGGACAAGGAGCATCAGGCTCTAAAGGATGAGAAACAATCAATAATTGAGATTCAGGTGGGGAGGAGGAGTTAGCCCCTTCTAGTCCTATCGAGAGACCTCGATGACTATTATAGACATTGAGGGATGATGGTGATCAGACTCCTAGGAGTGTGGTTAGAGAGAGAAGGACTCTAAAGAAGTTTTTGAACTATACGACACTTATGAGTAACATCATTGATGCTGAGCCTTCCAGTTTTGACGAAGCAATAGATAAGTAGGTATGTCAGGATGCCATGGTAGAGGATTACACCTATTTTATAAGGAATGATGTTTGGGACATAATGCCAATACCAGAGGGTAAGTCAATTGTGAGTTCCAGGTGGCTCTACAAGATCAATCATGCTGCAGATGGTAGCATCGAAAAGTTTAAAGCGAGGTTTGTGCGAGAGGGTTCTACCAGAAAGAGAGAGTGGATTATGAGGAGACATTTGATCTAGTTTCTAGTTATGATTCTACTTCGGTTTTTATTTCTATTACTTCGGTTATCAGGTGGAAGATACATTAGATGGATGTGAAAACAACTTTCCTCAATGAGACCATTGAGAAATAAGTATACATAGAGAAACCTCAAGTATTTTAGGTACATGGCATGGAGTCTCATGTGTGTAGGATTAAGAAATCCTTGTACAGACTCAAAAAAGCACCTAGGGCATGGTATTCTAGGATTGATGGATACTTGCAGTATATGGGCTTTACCAAGAGTGAGGCACATCCTAACTTTTATTTCATACTTGTTGGATCAGATCCACATCATACATGTGATTAGTTACTTGAGAGGTACAATGGAGTATGGATTGAGATATATTAGAGGAGATAGAGTGGAGTTGAAAGGATATAGAAACTTAGTTTAGGAAGAGAGTGCAGTAGACAGAAATGGCACCTCGAGGTGCCACTTTAGGTTGGGATCAACAATGATTAATTGGTTCAACAGGAAGAAAAATTCTGTAGAACTCAATTCAATAGAGGCAAAGTATATGGTAGTGAGTATGGATAGCTATGAAGCCATTTGGCTTCACAAATTTCTTGCAGGTTTATTTGATTAGAGTTGGATCCTACCATGATATACTGCGATAATCAGAGTTGTATCAAACTCTTGAAGAATATAGTATTCCATGACAAGTCCAAGCATATTGATATCAGATACCACTTCATTCGAGACATGATCCAAAAGGGAGCAGTGAATCTTTAGTGTATTTCCACAGGTGAGTAGGTTGTAGATATTCTGACCAAACCCTTGGAGAAAGGGAAGTTTATATTCTTCAGAGACAGACTTGGAGCGGTGTAGAATACCTTCCTCTCTTAGATGGAGTGGTGATTCTAGTGGTAGCATCATACATATATTTACACATAGGTCTAAGTGTCTAGACATGTGGAAATCGTCCAAAGCCTTCTTCTCTTGAATTTACTTTAATTAAAGGAATAATTTTTTTTAGTTAATTAATTATGTACTTACTTAGTTGAGTTATTTAAGGAGTGACAAAAGTAATTAGTATGTTTCTAAATCTAAGTGAGGTGAGAAGTAATCTCAATTGTCAATCACTTTGGAGATTAGAAATATATTGTAACTCACGATTATAAAAGCAAGGCTATGGTGAAGGTGGAAGACACTTGATACTTGATACTTCTATTGAGAGAGTTGACACAAAGAGAATTGGATCACGGAGGAATCTGGTTCAAGATCTTGGATAAGTGGATAAGGAATTCTATCTAGAGATTAGGTCAATGAGAAGAGAGAACATAGGCAATGTGAGACGAACAAAGTTCACTCACAAAAGAGTTATCCAAAATACTTGGAATATAACATAATAATCCATGTAGGAATAATGTATAAAATATGAATAGATGAGATGATATACAATTGAGAATGAGGGCTTGTTTATATACCCACGTAGGGGTGCCCTTAGCGAATAGTCATGTCCTTTGAGACATGTCATTTCGTTATTAATAATTATTATTTATTATTTATTATGTTATTAATATCTATTTTATATGTATATTTATGTTCATAACATTGCCTTCCCCTTAAAAATGTTTTGTCCTCAGAGCATACTTTATGGAAGACTTATCTCTTGCTATAGATTATAATTATTGTCTCTTGATTATTCATTCTTGAGTTAGTAATCGTTGAGGACCTGAGACGATATGATCTTCTAAGCGCTGAGTAGAACTGTCGAATTGTAAAGGAGTATGCCCATCCTAATTCAATCTTCTGCAGATTTGGGTTTTTATAGGGTTCTTGGAAAGAACTTGATACATTTCTACTCCTCTGATAGCTTCTATTTTGACTCGCACTTGTAGTGAAAGTAATATTCTTTGACATAATGGTTATTTGTTTCTTTTGATACATTGATTGGTTCAAGTATCGACTTTTGTGATTAGGATGTCGATAAGGCATCCTCGCAACTTGATCTTTACTTTATATACTTGTATCTTTTTCTTGATTAAATTTTGTAATTGAGTTTTATTCATACCCCTGGATTATTTCTACTTTGACATTTGAAGACCTTTTTACAACAGTTGGATTCGTATCATCTAAATACTTCTATAGCTCCATAGGTTCAGTCATTGTCTCTTTATCGACTATTGATGTTTTGCGATCTAGCTCTTCCTGTAAAGACTTCTTATCATGCTTAATTCTTTTGATTTGTTTTAGTAAATTCTGATTAAGGTTCATTAGGAAAGAGATTTCTTCCTCTTCTTCGGTTAATTTTTCTTTCAGACCTTGATTTTCTTGTTCCAGATTTTCAAAACACTGCTTCTTCTCCTTGGACTTCATGATTTTTGCAAGTAGTTTCGGATTATGATTTCATGGGCGAGAAATCTCTTTGTCTTTTTCAATGATAATTTTGTCACATTCTTTCTGTTGATCTTGCAACTTTTGTATTGACTTCTGGTTATCTTGAAGGATCACTTCTGATATTTTCTTCAAGTCTTCTGATGATGGAGCTTCTGAAATTGACTTCATTGTAACATCCTATAATGTGATTTTCTTCTTCTTATAAGAAAATGTCAAAAACTTTCTCCTTGTGTTGAAAATAAAAATACCCAATGTATCTACCCAAGTTGACCCTAGAATTATATCAACACTATCTTGATAGATTGATACGACATTGAATTGAGCTATAAATTTGTAATCGCCAATAGATAGTTGTAGGTTCTTAATGCCATATTTCTCATCGGAAAGACACATGTCATTTTCAATTATATTTGGCTCTAAAACCATTAATCGGTTTTCTAGGTCAACATTAATGTGATTTTTCCTAGCAGTCGAGCAAATAGTGATGTTGATATTCTTTCCTTGAATAATCCCATTAACTTTTAATAAGGGATCCACATATTTTTTATAAGTAGGGGGGGAATCTTCCACCCATTTTTGAATTGTCATTTTTATAACTTAGACTGGACTTTGGATTTTTTTTTATCACTGAAGCTTAAAATTATCCTTTTATATGAGCCTTGGAAATATAATATAGTTTCTTTTTACTTTATTAATACCTTTTTAACTTTACCAAATAATAATCCTTTTTTTTTAACTTTATGATTTTTTTTTTAATCACCCCTTTAATAACTTTTACTCCCACTTAATAATAATAAGCTATGACTTTAAAATATAATAATATATTTTCTTTGACTTTCTCATATGCTTCCTTTTTTTTCATATCCTTTTTTTCTTGTTATAACTTTATAAAAGTTCTTTTAACACCAAACATAATATTTCCTTTTTACACATTTTAGCTTTGTTACTTCATTTTCAACCTTACTTTAAAAAACCCGCTTACTGTTTTCAATAATACTTTTCAAAGAGTAATTCGACACCTATATAGAAACATTCATGCATTAATTATTAACTAAATTAATCGATTATGTGGTAATTGCACCATACGGTATGGACGTGACTGTTTGTTTTGTTAATTAAATGATGGCGGTACGGCGACTAATAGTGATGGATGTAGTGATGGCTATTGGTACAAGAAACAATGACTGGATAGAATGGTATGCTCCATGGTACGAGTGGTAGTTGCTACAAAAGTCATTTTCTTCAAATTGTATGGCTGATACTACTAGAAATTGCACAGTTACAACATAAATTTTCTTCAATTCGAATGTATAGACGAGTAGTTGCTGTCAGATGGTGGTAAATTGGCAACAATTTCTAGGTCACACATGAGTTTACGCATTGTGTTAACTCCCAATTCATTGATCGAAGACTGAGATGTCACAATTGCTTACAGAATTTACCAATATGATGGTAGAGCTGTGCTATGTTAATAGTAATGACTATTTTATATTTATATCTTAACTGAGGTGTTTCACTGCCACGGTACACAACTAGAGGCCACAACTATGATTTCTGGTTCTATTTTCCAATTTTGACAGTATGATGATTTAAACAAAAAAAATAATTTTTGGCATGGGTAGCGGAATCACTTACTTGAGTGGAATTTTGACAAGCAAATCTGGTTTTGTTCTTTGACTCTTATTGCAACAGAATATATATATATATATATATATATATATATATATATATATATATATATGAAACAATATGTTTTTTCTGCATAAACTTTTAAATGGAAAAAAGCCGACGTGGTCAATGATATGGAAAAAATCAAAGAAACTATGAATGAAGTATGGTTGGCCAAAAGTCAGTTTAGACAAGGTCTGACAAAGATACTGGCCAAAGGCTAGGATCAGAAAAATGAAGCTCTGATACCAAATGAGACGAACAAAGTTCGCTCACACAAAAGTTATCCAAAATACTTGGAATATAACATAATAATCCATGTAGGAATAATGTATAAAATATGAATAGATGAGATGAGATACAATTGAGAATGAGGGATCGTTTATATACCCATGCAGGGGTGCCCTTAACCAATAGTCATGTCCTTTGAGACATGTCCTTTCGTTATTAATAATTATTATTTATTAATTATCGTTAAATTATTATGTTATTAATATCTATTTTATATGTATATTTATGTTCATAACATTGACATGCGGGCATGTGGTGACCAACTGAATACCGAATGAATCTCGACTGGTAGTCGACTGTAATAGAATCTCGAGATTTGCAGGATTTGTAGCCAATCATTTGCATGGATCTGTGACCATTTTTGTGCACCATGTATTTAGGGTTTTTCCTATTGTAAAGCCTATAAAGAGGCATGTGTAAGTAAGTAAAGTCTAATCAATCAGTCATAATATAGCCAATCTTTAGAGAAATATTTAGATGTAGGTTGTTGGTCATGCAGATGTAAGATGGATTGGCTACAGGGTTGTTCTTGAGTAAGCAAGAGGGTATGATTTCAATTGTGTATTAGGTATGGACCAAGGTTAGACATGTAACCTTTTATTCATATTGAATAAGTCAATAAGAGAGCATAACACTCAAGGAATGTCAAGTTTTCTGATCTGGGTTTCCAAGGTAAAATCTATGTGTACCGTGTGATTGCTTTGTCATTTACGTTCTTGATTAAATTATTCTTATCATATGCTAGGTTTAGTGTGGAAGTGTATCTCATTTCCTGACAAGTGGTATCAGAGTTGTGTTATCCTTCTATGTGTGTATCAAATATTGATTTACCAATATTGAATCTAAGAGCTAAACCCTAGGTACAGTAAGAGTTGTAAGCCATAAATTGTGTTAAAGATCGTGGTAAAGAATGGTGAGCAGTTCAAGAATAGAGATAAAAACATTCAATGGCCATAATTTTGAGCTTTCGAAGCTTAAAATGGAAGATATTCTTATAAATTGTGTTAAGAACCAAATATCAATATAGCATAGAAAAACCTCAGAAAAAGTACTCAACGCCTTGAAAAAGAGATAATTTCAGATAATAAGCCTCTTCGAGGGTGCAACCTCCTTTTAC
>JZKD02S0478486.1:440769-462342 GCA_000966675.3 Picea glauca | reverse complement strand
AAGATGATTCAAAATGAAAATGTCTCCTTGGTATATATAGGAGACTAGGAGGTATAATTACAACTAATGGCCTAAAGTCGACATAAATAAAATAGCATTACTAATATAATATGCCTCAATTAAGGGGTAATGAGACAATATTAGGGCTTAACAGATTGATAATAATGGACAACGATCTGTCCAAGTACCCAACTGACAGGCATGTTGACGGAAGAATGAGAGAAACTCGAAAGAAGAGAAATAAGTATGATTCGGCTTTATCTTGCAGATTCGATATTGTTGAATTTCTCAGGTGAATATTCAACCAAGAAACCATGGGACAAGTTGGGAATCTTATACTAGTCGAAATATCTGGTAAATAAGTTGTTTCTCAGAAATAAATTGTATCTTCTGAGAATGAGTGATGGCAGTTCGGTGACTGAGAATTTAAATGCATTTAATACCATTTCAATCTAGTTATCATTTGTGGATATTAAAATCACTGAGGATGAGAAGTGTATAATCCTATTGTGTTCTTTTCCAGACTCATGGGATAGTTTAGTCGTGGCTATAGGGAGTAATACAACCACACTAGTGCTATAAGACGTGGTTTCTTCTTTACTTTCAGAAGAAATTAGAAGTAATAACATGGAAGGATCGACCAAAGATGCTTTAGTGCTGAGAGGTCGACCAATTGAAATAGATAAAGGAAAATTCTTCGATAGAAATCCTAAGTCGAAGGGTAGATCTAAATACATGGTTCAGTTGACAAGAAAATGATGGAAATTCGGTAAATATGGGCTTTACAAAAAGGACTGTAAATCGAGGGTGATGGAAGTCAGTACAGGATCCGATGAGAAATAGTCGACTGAGAGAAAGATGACCATAGATAAGGGAGTTGATGTGTAACTGGCTTTGACCAGTACATAATTAGATCAAGGTGTTTGGCTGATCAAATCAGGAGCATCCTATCATATGACACTACATAGAGAATGATTATGCAATTAAGAACGATATGATATAAGTGATGTGTTCTTGGCGAATGACTTGAAAACCAAAATTTTCAGATGAGGAAGAGTTCGATTGATACTGTAGGATGAGAGGAAAAGAACCCTTCCAAGTGTGCTACACATTCCAGGTTTGGAAAGAAACCTGATATCTATCAGTAAGATGAGTGATGTTGGAGTGCACACTCTATTTTAGAAGGATTCATGCAAAATGGTCAGAGGTGTGATGGTATTAATGAAATGATTTTGGATTGGAACCCTATAGAAGCTGTTAGGGAATGTTGACTCGACTAGATGCAACAAAATCATTTCTCTTGAAGTTAACTCAACTTCGACTCAACTCGATTCTACTTGGGATGAGTGGGTACAAACCAACTCAACAAGACATGATAAAATCAACCTGAACATGCTATGGCACGGGAGGATGGGACACATTGGATGAAAAGGACTTCGATCTCTGAAAAAAAAAGGTATGGTCAAAAGTTTTCCTGAATTTGGTTTAGAGGTCAACTTTTGTGAACATTACATATATGGAAAACAAATTTGGGTGAGGTTCACATCTGGAACGACAAGGGAAAATGAGATTCTAGAATTGGTGCATAGTGATTTGTTTGGCTCGATTATAGTTCCTTCACTTGGTGCATCCCTGTATTATGTCTCCTTCATAGACGATTTTTCTAGGAAGACATGGATATATTTCCTGAGGAATAAATCAAAGGTTTTTGAGAAATTTAAAAAGTTTAAATATCTTGTAGAAAACTAGAGAGATAAGAAGATTAAGGTGCCGAGAATTGACAATGATGGTCAATTATATGGAAAAGAATTTGTTTATTTCTGTAATAAGTGTGGAATATAAATCCAAAATACCAGACCATATACCCCACAAAAAAATCGAGTTACTGAGAGAATGAACAGAATGTTGATGGAGAAGGAAAGGAGCATGCTTAGTGGTGTTGGGCTCGCACAAGAATTCTAGGTAGAGGCAGTGACATTGCAAGGTATCTGCTGAATATGTATCCTTCATCGACGCTATTCGAAATTAATCCACAGGAGCTATGGTCGGGTAAGAAGCCTTCGGTTTCAAATCTCAACGTATTTGGATGTGATGCATTTGTGAATGTTCCCAAGGAAAAGAGGAGCAATATGGAAAATAAGGCAATAAAATGTATTTTCATTGGATACAAAGAAGGAATGAAAGGATATAATCTTTGGGATCCTGCATCAAGGAAAAAAGTGTACAATCAAGATGTGGTCTTTAGAGAAGTTGTAGGTAAGTCCGAGCTTGAAGAAATTTTTCACATCGAGAATAATCCCGAGATGGTGCAGTTTGAACTAAGGAACGAAGAAGATGATTAAGATGAGTCGACTGAATCAAAGGAAGAGGTGAAACAATAAACTATGGTAGTAAGGAGGTAAAAACGAGTAATAAAACCAGTTGAAAGGTATATTCCACCTGAATTTCATCGCACATTTGTGTTAACTACCATTGATGATGAGCCCAAGTCGTTTGGTGAGGCAGTCGACTCAGTAGAGGATAAACTATGGAAGGATTCCATTGTTGAAGAGATGGAATCTTTGCACAAAAATGAGACATGGGATTTAATCAAGTTACCTAGTGGAAGAAATCCCATCGGTAGAAAATGGGTATTAAATAAGAAGATGAATTTTGCAGGAGAAGTTGAGAAGTTCAAAGCTCAATTGGTAGTGAAAGGATATTCCCAAGTCGAGGGAGTTGAATCCGGTGAGATTTTTTCCTATGTTGAAAAATTAACTTCCATTAGAGTACTGATTTCTCTGGTTGCAACATTCGATCTGGAAATTGAACAAATGGATGTAAAGACAATGTTCCTACATGGGGACCTAGAAGAAGAAATCTATATGAAACAAACTGAAGGATTTGTAGTAAAGGAAAAGAAAGAGTTGGTGTGCAAATTGAAAATATCCCTTTATGGTCTAAAGTAATCACCAGGGATGTGGTACCATAATTTCGACACATACATCCTTAGTTTAAGATTTGTGAGAAGAAAATCTAATCACTGCATATATTCCAAGGAAGAAGGTGGGAGTTTCATATATGTAGCTTTGTATGTTGATGACATATTGTTGATTATAAACAACATGGATTCAATAAAGGAGGTGAAGAAGAAACTATCCTCCAAGTTTGACATGAAGGTTATTAGTACAGCTAAATTCATTATGGGAATGGAGATTAAGAGAGATTGAGCCGCTAGACATATTTGGTTGAATCAGATGAAGTTTATTGAAACAATTTTGAAACATTTCAACATGCGAGATTGAAAATTGGTGAAGGTGCCAATTCCTGTGGGAGTAAGGCTAACTGTTGAACAATTTACAAAGACATAGGAAGAAATAGAGGACATGGCATGTGTTCCCTATGCAAGTGTTGTTAGTAGTATAATGTATGTGATGGTATGCAATCGAACAAAAAATATCCATGTAGTGGGATTCTTGAGAAGGTACATGTCGACACCTGGAAAGGAGCATTGGACAACTGTCAAGAGAGTATTCAAGTATTTGTGTGGCACAAAGGACTATGTTATATGCTACTAAGGAAGACATGGAGGTGACAGTGGTAAATTAAATGCAAATGGATTTGTTGACGTCGATTGGGATAGAGATCTATATTGATAGAGGTCAACCAACATTTATGTATTAAAGATGTTCGATGGAGCAATAAACTAGATGAGTAAGTGACAGGTGGCCGTAGCCTTTTCAACAATAGAAGTTGAATACATGGTAGTCACTCATGGAAGACAATAAGCAATATGGCTGCAAAGGTTGTGTTTAGGAATCAGGTTTGAGGAGAGAGATATGAAGATAAGTTGTGACAATAAAACTGCAATATTTTTGGCAAAGAAACCTACTTATCATTCAAAGAATACGAACATTTATATACAATACCATTTTGTAAGAGATATGGTGGAAAATAACAAGGTTCTACTAGAGAAATTAGACACGTTGGAAAACATAATAGACTCGTTGACCAAGTCTGTGAGTGTTTTGAAATTCTCTTGGTGTAGAGAGGAAATGAGCACTGTTGCCCTGGGTCTATGAATGAAAGTTAAGGAATCTCTTGGTTTTCAGCAAAGAACACAACAAGTGGGAGAATCATGGGTTGTTATATTCTTTGCAGTGAAAGTCTAGCTGAGGTGGATCGACTGACAGTCGAAGTTGAGGTGGATCGACATTAGGTTGATGGTCGAGGTAGATCAAAAACACGTCGAAGGTCAAGGTTAGTTGATTAGGTAAAGTCAAATTTGAAGTTCGAGGTGGTTCAACATGGTAAAGGAATCAACAAAAGGTCGAAGAGGTCAACCAAAAATTGGTCGATAGACGGGTATGTGGAAACCAAATGAAGACCAAATGAAGGCCGACAGGTAGTTGACTTGTAATCCGACTTGGACTTGACTGTAACAGAATCCCAAGATTCATGATATTTGTAGCCAATGATCTGCATGGATCAATAACTATTTTTGGGTGACATGTATTTATGGTTTTTCTTGTTGTAAATCCTATAACAATGCATGTTTTAAGTTCGTAAAGGATAATCAATGAATTTTAAGATAGCCAGTATTTATAGAAATATTTAGAAGTAGGTTTTTGGTCATGTAGATATAAGCCGAATTGGGTACAGGGTTGTTCTTTCATAAGAAATAGGGTATGATGTCGATTGTGTCTTAGGTGTGTACCAAGGTTAGACATGTAACCTTTTATTCAAATTTAATAAGATGACAAGAGAGAAGAATGCTCAAGGAATTTTGGTTTTCTCGGTTTGGGTTTCTAGGGTAAAATCTTTGTGTATTGTGCGATTTATTTTTCATTTACGTTCTTGATTAAATTATTCTATTCTTCTGCTAGGTTTAGTGTGGAAGTGTATCTCATTTCCTGACATGAGGCATATCATTGATGATATATTATGGTACATTGTGTATGGAATGATTGGGACATATCATGAGTGATATGGTATATGGTTGAGGCACATGGTTTGAGGAGCATATTGGATATTGGAACATTGTTTGAGATACATTTTTGGTGTATGTATGAGACATTCCTTGGTGACATTGATGCATGGTTTATGTGCTTGGTGTAGTACATGGTTGATACATGGTATGGTACATGTGTTGATTTACATTGTTGATGTGCATGGTTGATGCATAGTTTGGCATAGTTGTGGTGCATGATTGATGCACGATTTGGTACATGTGTTGGTGCATGGTTCATGCACTTGTTTTGGTATAGGTTGGGGTACATGTTTGATTCTTGGTATGATACAGGTTGATGGTTTGGTACATGCTTTGGTACATGGTTGAAACACATACCATGTGCTGGTATGTTGGTGATCTTGGTACATGCTTGGTAGAGGCATGTGTTGGTGATGTTGTACATCTAGTTGAGTAGTGTCCTTGGTATATGATCCATGTGAGAGGATATCATTGAGTATCAGTGTCAGTGAAAAATAAAGTGGTAGTGACAGTGGTAGTGACAGTGGTAGTGACTGTGACAGTGGTAGTGCCAGTGACAGTGACAATGACAGTGACAGTGACAATGATAGTGACAGTGACAATGGAAGTGATTGTGGCAGTGATTGTGGCAGTGATTGTGGTAGTGACAGTTGGTATACACTTACGCTTTAGGGTGGAAGGATGGGGCAATGAAAGGGGGTTGTAGCTTCCTTCCGATTAGAGCTAGAGAATTAGGGAGTTGGATTAGTGGCATTGACAATGACAGTGACAGTGGAAGTGCCAGTGATAGTGGCAATGAGAGTGACAGTGACAATGGAAGTGACCATGGCAATGATTGTGGTAGTGACATTTGGTATACACTTATATTTCAGGGTGGAAAGACAGGGCAAGGAAAGGGGGTTGTAGCTTCCTTCTGGTTGGAGCCGGAGAATTAGGGAGTTGGATCTTCCTTCAGTTTAGAGCATGAGAATTGGGGGGTTGTATCCTCCTTCCAGTTGGAGCCAAAGAATCAGGGAGTTGGATTTTCCTTTAGGTTGGATCCTAAAAATTAGGGGGTTGTAGCCTCCTTTTGGTTGGAGCTAGATAATTCAAAGAGTTGTAGCTTCCTTTAGGTTGGAGCCTATAAATAGGGGGTCGTAACCTCCTTCGAGTTGCAAGTGAAGAATTGGGAAGTTTGTGCTTCCAATGAATGAATTCTTTGATATCTAAGAAATAATTCTGTGGTTTTCTCCCATTTGGGTTTTCACGTAAATTATGGTGTACTGTGTACTTGATGTGATGTTATTGATGTGATGTTTCTTATGTTTATATGTTCATGATATACACATGATATATTGATTATATATTGATGATATACTATTGATTAAGTTAAATTTTATATATTTTGGTTAAAAGTAGTAAAATTTCTCATACTGATTCACCCCCCCTCTCAGTATTCCAACAATATTCGTGGAAAAGGCCTAGGAACTCACACCATTTGAGCTTATAGTGGTCTCTAGAAGATATAGAAGCTCTCCCAAACTTCCTCAAAAGAGTTATTTAACAAAGGCAATCCTTGGGAAAGAGGAGGAACAATTCAGAGTAATTTCATGTTGTCCAAATGCAAAGTTAATTGTTCCATATACCACAACTAGAAGTCAATGAATCCTAGCCTTACTAAGGAGCTAAGAGAGGAGCAAAGAGCAAGGAGGTCAATGGAGCATTCATAAACACCTAAGGTATGCTTGATGTAATTTCTCTTATGTTATTAATATATCATTTGATTTTCCCTTGATATATTTGTATTCCAATATGCAAGTGTTTAGATAAGTTTCATCTCATTATAGATCTGATTCTAAGCAAGTTAGATCCAGGATTATAATCCCAATTAGAGAGGTAGAGGTATTTCTTGTCTTTGTATGTAGGAAGTAGGTTGTGGAGCTTGGAGTCAGAGTTTCAGGACTTCAACAACCAGATATACGAAGAAAAACCTATGAATAAAGGTATGCAAATCTTCATCACTCCTTAAGATAATCATGAATCTATGTGTTTGAATATAGATCTAGGAAAACCATAGGAAGTCTATCCCTCTTTCTGTATAGGATTACTAGGATAATACTGGGGATATTTTTGTGTGTATTCAGCAAGATTCCTATGATAAATAATCCCATAAAATAACTGGTGTCTCTAATGGGGATGAATTATTCTCTAATTTGAGTCTGTTGGCAAATCATTCCCTCTGTTTGATTTTGTTTTCTTGAGATTCTCCCTTTAATTGATCCAGAGCCTAGATCCAACAGATATGAGAGACCTGATATAGATTTTGAATAGATCCTTTGTTCAAATAAATTTAGTTTTTTGAATGCCCTCTCTTGTTGCATAATAGGTTTCTCGTAAGACCCCTCACCGGTTGACAACCCTGTGTCTCAGAAGGATCTATAAAAACTGTATATTTACAATATAAAAACTAGAACCTTGAAGGTAGTGTTATAAAAACATGATCACAGAGAAATAAAATTAAAAACAAATGCAGAAATAAAGTACATAAGATATGCAATACAATAGAGACACAGATATACGTGGTTCACCTAGTGTGGGCTACGTCCACCAGAGAAATTGACAAGTCCTTCCTTTTTATTATCCAGCAAATGAAGGGATACAACATACAACACACCCATTGTAACTTCCTCTTCTTTCTCTCACAGTTTCCTCTCTAAGAATACAATATTTGCAAAAAATGCACAACCACAATACATTTCCTTCATAAAAGAGGGTTTCCCTCTCGAGAAAAAAACCCTAACATAAATTCTACCATCATATCTGTGATATTATAATGAACGCTCCAGATTTACTATGAAATTACTATATACATTTACAAGGAAAATTTTCATTTGGGGGCTTCGCCCCCGAACCCCCATTGGGGGCCCAATTTTACTTAAACTCCCTAGTCGGGGGAATGAGCCCCCTAAATCCCATAAGGGAGAAATCCTCCTACAAACCCCCCATGTGGAGGGGTTTACAATATTATGGGATGTATAGTCTTCATAAAGGTACAAACATAGCTGAAAGCAAATACTTATGAAACATGAAGATAATCAGGCTCCACAACCAACAATCTCCCACTTGGAGACTAATCATAACAACTGCACTGTTTTTGTACATGTTGGACTATACTCCACCTTGGAGCTAGAAAATTTATCATAGTCACCTTCATTCTTGAATACCAACTGAAACTGAGTAGGAACTCAATTTCTTCCTGGTTACTCCCTTTGTTAACATGTCTGCAGGATTCTGGCTAGTGTATCTTTTTCGACTTCAAATGTCCATCTTCCAAGATGGATCATATGAAATGGTACCTGAGTTGTATATGATTAGTATTTGAATGGAAGGATGAGTTCTTTGCAATATGAATGGAACTCTCATTGTCACAATACAACTTGCTATTCTCTTTCTTCTTTCCCAATTCCTCCATAAACCTATGTAACCAAATCATATCTTTACTAGCCTATGTAGCAGCAACATACTTTGCCTCTTTTGTTGAAAGTGAAACATCCTTTTGCAGTTTTGAAATACAACTCACTGATGTTCCACCTACAGTAAAAACATACCTTGTGGTTCTCCTCCTGCTATCTTTATCACTGACCATATCTGAATCATCATATCCTTTTAGAACAATGTATGAACCTCCAAAACATAATACATGAGTAGAAGCACCTTTCAAATACCTGACAATCCAATTTACTACCTCCCAATTTTCTTTACCTGGATTCTTCATATACCTACTCACAACTCCCATTGCATGTGCAAAATCGGGTCTTTTGCAAACCATCGCATACATCAAGATACCAACTGCTAATGAATAAGAGGCCTTGAACATGTATTCTATCTACTCATGTGTCTTGGGAAACATTTATTTGGTTAATTTTAAATGGCTGGCCAAAGGTGTACTAACTGGTTTTTCATTCTGGATTCTAAACCTCTCTAACACCTTCTCTATGTACTCACCATGAGACAATGTCAAATTGTGATTTTTCCTATCTCTTGTTATTCTGATACCAAGGATTTTCTTTACAGCACCCAAATCCTTCATCGCAAATGAATTAGCTAATTTATTCTTGAACACATTTATATCCTACATATTAGACCCTACAACAAGCATGTCATATACATACAATAACAAGATAATATAGCTTCCATTTTATAGTTTTTTAAAATAAACACAATGATCATAATGACATCTACTATAACCTTGTTCTGTCATAAACTATCAAACTTCAAATACCATTTTCTTGGAGCTTGCTTTAGGCCATACAAGATCCTCTTCAATCTGCATACCAAATTTTCCTTCCCTTTGACCTCATACCCCTGTGGCTATTGCATATAAATATCTTCCTCCAAACCCCCATGGAGAAAAGTTGTTTTTAAATATAACTCTTCAAGATGTAAATCTTCTACTTCCACAAGACTTAAAATAGTCTTAATTGAATTCATTTTAAAAACAACAAAAAATATTTCATCAAAATCTATACCTTTCTTTTGTTACAACCCCTTTACAACAAGCCTAGCCATGTACTACTTTTTTCCTCCATCTTCTTCCTTCAACTTGTAAACCCATTTATTCTACAATTCTCTTTTTCCTGCATAAAACTAAATCAAATCCCAAGTCTAGTTATTTACCAAGGAATCCATTTCCTCTTTCACCCCTTGCTCCCACTTCTTTTTGGTGTCTACCTACATTTCCTCTTCATAACATTCTGGTTCACCAGAATCAGTCAACAATAAATAATACAATGACAGAGAGTATCATTTAGGGGTCTACTTAACCTGAAAGAACTTCTAACAACACTTGCAGGAGTTTGAGGTACATGTTGCTCCTATTGTTGTACATTTTGCTCTTCTGGCTCACAGAAATCCAAATCAATTTGTTTAAGATCTAGAAACAAATTTCTTTTGTGAAGTTTCTGCATCCCCTTCTCACTCATGTTTGCAATCCTATGATGCCATAGTGTTGTATCCACTCCTATAGAAGTTAAAGAGATAGAAGAGTCAGTATTAACAGTACATAAATACAATGTATCTACCTTCTCTCCTTTTGCTATCACCAATGATCCTTTGGTGACATTACACACCTTATCTGTAAATATAGATATACAACCTTCACTTTCCAACTGCCTTGTTGAAATTAGATTTTTCCTTAGATGTGGAACATGTATTACTTCTTTCAATAACAACTGGTTTCCATTCCTTTGCTTTATTTTTACCTTTCCCATTCCAACAATTTTTCATGGTGCTTCATCATCCAAATGAACATGTCGAAAATCACCTTGAACATAATATAGAAATTATTTCCTATGGGGTGTGGCATTAAATGAATCTTCTGAATCTACTACCCAAGATTCATAAATATTATCTACATAGAGAATCAAAGCATGTTGCAACACATCACCTGTTACATTTGCTTCCTAATTTTTCTCTTGTTGTTCATCTTTTGTTTGTTTGGAGATCTGCAGTATTTCTTCAGATGTCCTTTCTTCCAATAATTCTATCACTCTATATTTCCCTATATCGATCTAGATCTTCCCTTCCTATAATTCATGTGGTTCCCTGATCCCTTTCCCATATCATTTTGTCTTCCTCTGTTATCCATGTTTAACACATTACCTGATGTATCACTTTTGATTTTCCATCACATTTCCTTGCTAAGGATAACACCAACAACATCATCAAATTTTAAAGTATTTGAACTAGGGACATAGTTACTTACAACCATGACCAAGTCATTCCAACTTTCTGGCAATGAGCACAATATTAAAAGAGACCTGAAGTCATCATCAAAGTCCACTTTTATAGAACTTAGATGATCAATAACCATATTAAATTCATTTAAATGATCTGCAGCAAACCCACCTTCTAAAATTTTCATATTAAATATTCTCTTCATTGGAAATACCTTATTGGATGTCGAGGATTTTTCATACAGTTTAACCAATGCATCCATGAGCTCCTTCATTGTATTTTATTTTGAAATATTGAAAGCCACCGATGCTTCCAGGATCAACCGTATTGTTCCTAGTGCCTTTTTGTCAAGAACCTCCCATTCTTCATCCTTCATGGTCACTGAATTATTTTCTATTCCACCCAATGGTATGAATAGATCCTTCTTATAAAAATAATCTTCCATTTTCATCTTCCATAAATGGTAGTTTTGGCAATTAAATTTCTCAATCCTAAAATTTCCATCTTCCACTATTGCTTCCACTCGAACTAGAAATCCTCTTTTCCTACAAGTTACCTTTTTCTATGATACCAATTGTTAGAAAAACAGGATCACAGAGCAATAAAATAAAAAAAACAAACGTGGAAATAAAACACAAAATATACACAATACAATAGAGACATAGATGTATGTGGTTCACCCAGTGTGGGTTACGTCCACCAAAGAAATTGCAAGGTGTTTCCTTTTATTATCTAGCAAATGAAGGGATACAACCTACAACACAGCTGTTGTAACTTCCTCTTATTTCTCTCACAATATCCTCTCTTAGAATACAATATTCACAAAAAATGCATAGCTGCAACACATTTCCCTCATAAAATAGGGTTTCCTTCTAGAGAAAAAAATCCCTAACACAACTTCTATTGTCAAATTTGCGACCTTTTAATGAACGGTCCAGATTTACTTTGAAATTACTATATACATTTACAAGGAGAATTTTCCTTCGGGGGCTTCTCCCTCGAACCCCTGCTAGGGGTCTGCCTGTCCCTGGACCCCCCATCCAGGGTGATGATCCCCCTATGAAACCCCCTCTGTTTGTATGGGTGTACAATATTCCAAGGCACATAGTATTCATGGGGTATAAAAACGGCTGAAAACATAGAACTATGAAATAGGAAGATAATCGGGCTCCACAACCAACAATCTCCCACTTGGATACTATTTACAACAACTCCATTGTTGTTTTACCTGCTAAACTATACTCCACCTTGGACCTGAAAAATTTATCATCTTCACTTTCATGATTGAAGAACAATTGAAACTGATTAGGAGCTTAGATTCTCCCTGGTTACTCCCTTTGTTAACATGTCTACAAGATTCTGGCTAGTGTGTATCTTTTCCAACTTCAAATGTCTATCTTCCAAGATGGAATGTATGAAATGGTACCTAAGATGTATATTCTTAGTCTTCCAATGGAAGGATTATTTCTTTGCAATATGAATGGAACTCTCATAGTCACAGTACACAAATTTATTCTCTTTCTTCTTTCCCAATTCCTCCATAAACCTCTGTAACCAAATCATCTCTTTACTAGCCTCTATAGAAACAACACAATCTGCCTCTATTGTTGAAAGTGAAAAAACCTTTTTCAGTTTTGAAATCCAAATTACTGTTGCTCCACCTACAGTAAAAACATACGATGTGGTTCTCATCCTGCTATCTTTATCACTAGCCATATATGAGTCACCATATCCCTATAGGACAATGTCTGAACCTCCAAAACATAATGCATGAGTAGTAGTAGCTTTCAAATACCTCAGAATCCACTTTACTTCATCCGAATTTTCTTTACCTATATTTTTCATATACCTACTCACAACTCCCACTCCATGTGCAATGTTTGGTCTTGTGCAAACCATCACATACATGAAGCTACCAAATGCTGATGAATAAGGGACCCTGGACATGTATATTATCTCCTCATGTGTATTGGGATACATTTCTTTGGTTATTTTGAAATGGCTATCCAAAGGTGTACTAACTGGTTTTACATTTTGCATTCTAAACCTCTCTAATACCTTCTCTATGTACTCACCCTAAGACAATGTCAAATTGTAATTTTTCCTATCTCTTGTTAGTCTCATACCAAGGATTTTGTTTGCAACACCCAAATCCTTCATCGCAAATGAATTATCTAATTTCTTCTTGAGTACATTTATATCCTACATATTAGACCCTGCAACTAGAATGTCATCTACATCCAATAGAAAGATAATATAGCTTCCATTTTCTAGTTTTTTAAAATAAATACAGTGTTCAGAATGACATCTACTATAACCTTGTTCTGTCAAAAACCTGTCAAACCTCAAATACCATTGCCTTGGAGCTTTCTTTAGGCCATACAAGCTCTTCTTCAACTTGCATACAAAATTTTCCTTCCCTTTGACCTCATACCCTTGTGGTTGCTGCATATAAATCTCTTCCTCCATATCCCAATGGAAAAAAGTTGTTTTTACATCTAATTATTCAATATTATCTTCTACTACCACAAGACTCAAAATAGTCATAATTGAAGTCTTTTTAACAACAAGAAACAATATTTCAACAAAATATATACCTTCCTTTTGTGAAAATCCGTTTACAACAAGTCTAGCCTTGTACCATTTTTTGCCTCCATCTTCTTCCTTCTACTTGTAAACCCATTTATTCCGCAATGCTCTTTTTCCTGCATGCAACTGATCCAAATCCCAAGTCTTGTAATTTACTAGGCAATCCATTTTCTCTTTCATGCCTTTCTCCCAATTAGTTTTAGTGTCTACCTACATTGCCTCTTCATAACATTTTGGTTCACCAGAATCAGTCAATAATAAATAATACAATGAAGGAGAGTATCGTTCAGGGGGTCTACTTAACCTGGTATATATTCTAACAACACTTGTAGGAGTTTGAGGTACATGTTTCTCCCGTTGCTTTACATTTTGATTTTCCTGTACCTTTGGAATTTATTTTTCAGTGATCTCATCAAACACTGTGTATTCTGTTTTTTCTTTTTCCCGTTTCTTTCCTTGCAACTGATCTTTGTACATGACGTTCTCATTGAATATGACATATCTACTCCTAATGATTTTGTGATTTTCATAATCCCATAAGAGATAACCAAAATCATTAACACCGTATCCAATAAAGGTATATTTCTTGGATTTTTCCTCAATCTTTGTTCTATTTTCTTTATCAATATCGACAAATGCTTCACAACCAAAAGTCTTCAAAAAAGAATAGTTTTTCTTTTTACTTGTCCATACCTCCTCTCTAATTCCACCATCCAAAGAGATTGAAGGTCCTCTGTTTATTAAGTAAATAGCAATATCTACAACATCTACCTAGAACTATAAGGGAAAACCAACATGCAATCCCATACTCCTTGCACACTCCATGATTGTTCTCTTCATCCTTTCTATCGCACCATTTTATTGTGGTGTTCCTGGAACTATCTTCTCTCTACAAATACCATGTTATGAATAGTAATCATCAAATTCCTTGCTTCAATATTCACCTCCATTGTGTGATAAGAGACACTTCAACCTTTTTCCTGTCTCATTCTCAACCAAAGATTTCCATTTCTTAAAAGTATGAAAAAGATCAGATTTTTGTTGAATGCAATAAACCCAAGTTTTTCTATTTGCATCATCAATAAAAGTAACATAATAATGAGAGCCACCAAGAGATGATACCTAAGTTGGTCCCCATACATCTATATGCACAAGCTCTAACCTTTCACTCTTTTTTTCTTTTCTGACTCTAAGAAATATGACTCTCTTTTGTTTTCCATAAACACAATGCTCATGGAAATTCAAATAAATTTTTTTAAGATCTGGCAACAAATTTATTGCGTGAAGTATCTACATCCACTTCTCACTCATGTGTCCAAGCCTATGATTTCACAGTTTGTTATCCACTCCTGTAGAATATAAAGAGATTGAAGAATCAATATTACCATTACATAAATATAATGTACCCACCTTCTCTCTTTTTTCTATCACCAATGATCCTTTGGTGACCTTCCACACCTTATCTATAAATATGAATATACAACCTTCACTTTACAACTACCCTATTGAAATCATATTTTTCATTAGATCTGGAACATGTATTACCTCTTTCAACAACCACTAGTTTCCATTCCTTTGCTTTATCTTTACCTTTCCTATTCCAACAATTTTGCATGGTGCATCATCACCCAAATGAGCATGTCCAAAATCAAAATGAACATAATATAGAAAATGTTTCCTATGGGATGTGACATGAAACAAAGCCCTTGAATATACTACTGAAGACTCAGAAATATTATCTATAGAAAGAATCAAAGCATCTTGTAACACATCACGGGTTACATTTTCTTCCTCATTTTCTCCTGCTGTCCATATATTTGTTTCTTTAGAGTTCTGTAGTCTTTCTTCAAATATCCTTTCTTCCCACAATTCCAACACTCTATCTTAGCCAATATGGATTTTGACTTGCCCTTCCAATAATTCCCATGGTTCCCTGATCCTTTTCCTCTATCCTTTTGTCTTCCCCTGTTCTCCATGTTTAAGACATTACCTGATGTCTCACCTATGCTTTTCTGTCACATTTCCTCACTAAGGATAACACCAACAACATCATCAAATTTTAAAGTGTTTGAACTAGAGAAAAAGTTACTTACAAGATTGACTGAGCTGTTCCAACTTTCTGGCAATGAGAACAAGATTAGAAGAGCCCTGACCTCATCATCAAAGTCCACTTTTACAGAACTTAGCTGATTAGTAACCGTATTAAATTCATTTTATGCAACAAAACCACCTTCTGACATATTCATATCAAATAATCTCTTCATTAGAAATACCTTATTGGACATTGAATATTTTTCATATGGTTTAATAAGTGCATCCATCAGCTCCTTTGTTGTCTTTTCTTTCGAAATATTGAATTCCACAGATGCTGTCAGGATCAATCATATCGTTCCTAGTGATTTTATGGAAAAAAACTCCCATTCTTCATCCTTCATGACCATCGAATTTTTTTCTATTACACCCAATGGTAGGAATAGATCCTTCTAATATAAATAATTTTCCATCTGCATCTTCCATAACTTGTACTTTTGGTCATTAAATTTCTCAACCCTAAACTTTCTATCTTCTGCCATTGCTCCTAGTCAAACTAGGAACCCTCTTTTCCTATGATTTACCTTTCATTCAGATACTAATTGTTAGAAAAACAATATCGTGGAGCAATAAAAAAAATGCGGAAATAAAACACATAAGATACACAATACAATAGAGACACAAATATACGTGGTTCACTGAGTGTGGGATACATCCACCGGAGAAATTACCCGGTCCTTCCTTTTTATTATCCAACAAATGAAGGGATAGAACCTACAACACACCCACTATAACTTTCTCTTCTTTCTCTCACAGTCTCCTCTCTCAGAATACAATATTCACAAAAAATACATAGCCGCAATACATTTCGCTCATAAAAGAGGGTTTCCTTCTAAGGAAAAAAACCCTAACATAACTTAGACCGTAAGATATGAGACCTTATAATGAATGATCCACCGGACTCCCTAGCCATGGGGATGAGCCCCCTAGACCCTGCAGGGGGGTAAGTACCCCGATGCAACCCCCCCCACTTGGAGGGGTGTACAATATTATGGGGTGTACAGTCTACATAGGGTATAAACACGATTGAAAAAAATACCTATGAAACAACAAGATAATAAGGCTCCACAACCAACAATCCCCCACTTGGAGAATGATCACAACAACTCCACTATTTTTGTACCTATTGGAATATACTCCACCTTCGACTTGGAAAATTTCTCATCTTCTCCTTCATGCTTGAAGACCAACTGAAGCTAAGAAGAAATTCAATTTCTCCCTGGTTACTACCTTTGTTAACATGTCTACAGGATTTTTCCAATTATATAACTTTTCCAACTTCAAATGTCCATCTTCCAAGATGGATCATATGAAACAATACCTAAGTTGTATATGCTTATTATTATTTTGGAAAGATGAGATCTTTCCAACATGAATGGAACTCTCACTGTCACTGTGCAACCTTCTATTCTCTTTCTTCTTTCCCAATTCACCCATAAAAATATATAACCAAATCATCTCTTTACTAGCCTTTGTAGCAACAACATACTTTGCCTCTGTTGTTGAAAGTGAAACAACCTTTTTCAGTTTCGAAATACAAGTTACTTTTGTTCCACCTATAGTAAAAACATACCCTGTGGTGCTCCTCTTGTTATCTTTATCACCAACCATATATGAATCAACATATCCCTGTAGAACAATGTTTGAACCTTCAAAACATAATTCATGAGTAGTAGTACCTTTCAAATAACTGAGAATCCACTTTATTTCCTCCCAATGTTTTTTACCTGGATTATTCATATACCTACTCACAAATCCCAATGCATGTGCAATATCTAGTCTTGTGAAAACCATCGCATACATCAAGCTTCCAACTGTTGATGAATAAGGGACCTTGAACATGTATTCTATCTCCTCCTATGTCTTGGGACACATTTATTTGGTTAATTTGAAATGGTTGGCAAAAGGTGTACTAACTGGTTTTGCATTCTGCATACTAAGCCTCTCTAACACCTTCTCTATGTACTCACCCTGAGACAATGCCAAATTGCATTTTTTCCTATCTCTTGTTATTCTGATACTAAGGATTTTCTTTGCAGCACCCAAATCCTTCATCGTAAATTAATTAGCTAATTTCTTCTTGATCACATTTGTATCCTTCATATTAGACACTGCAACAAGCATGTCATCTACATACAATAGAAAGATAATATAACTTCCATTTTATAGTTTTTTATAATAAACACAACAATCAGAATGACATCTACTATAACCTTGTTTTGTCATAAACCTGCCAAAATTCAAATACCACTACCTTGGATATTGCTTCAGGCCATACAATCTCTTCTTCAACCTGCATACCGAATTTTCCTTCACTTTGACCTCATACCCTTGTGGGAGTTGCATATAAATCTCTTCCTTAAAATCCCCATGGAGAAAAGTTGCTTTTACATTTAACTATTCAAGATGTAAATATTCTACTACCACAAGACTTAAAATAGTCCTAATTGAAGTCATTTTAACAACAGAATAAAATATTTCATCAAAATATATACCTTTCTTTTGTGCAAACCCATTTACATCAAATCTAGCCTTGTACCACTTTTTTCCTCCATCTTCTTCCCTCAACTTGTAAACCCATTTATTTTGCAATGCTCTTTTTCTTACAGGAAACTAAACCAAATCCCAAGACTAGTTATTTACCAGTGAATCCATTTCCTCTTTCATGCCTTGCTCCCACTTCTTTTTAGTGTCTACTTGCATTGCCTCTTCATAACATTATGGTTCACCATAATCAGTCAACAATAAATAATACATTGAAGGCGAGTATCATTCAGGGGTCTACTTAACCTGATAGATATTCTAACAACACTTGTAGGAGTTTGAGGTACCTATTTCTCTTGTTGTTGTACATTTTTATTTTTTGGTACCTTTGAAATTTCTTTTTCAGTGATCTCATCAAACACTTTGTATTCTGTTTATTTTTTTCCCACTTCTTTCCCTCCAAACCATCTTTGTACATGACCTTCTCATTGATTATGACATCTCTAATCTGAATGATTTTTTAATTTTTATAATCCCATAAGAGTTAACCAAAATCATTCACACCGTATCCAATAAAGGTACGCTTGTTGGATTTTTCCTCAAGGTTTGTTATATTTTCTTTATCAATATGGACAAATGATTCACAAACAAAATTCTTCAAAAAATAATAGTGTAACTTTTTATCTGTCCATGCCTCCTTTGGAATTCCACCATCCAAAGAGCTTGAAGGCCCTTTGTTTATTAAGTAAAGATAAGTATCTACAACATCTACCCAAAATTGTATGGGAAAACCAACATGCAATCTCATACTCCTTGCACGCTCCATGATTGTCCTTCTCATCCTTTCCGACACACCATTTTCTTGTGGTGTTCCTGGAACTATATTCTCTTTACGAATCCCATGGTATCAACAATAATCATCAAAATCCTTGCTACAATATTTACCTCCATTTTCTGATCTGAGACACTTCAACCTTTTTCCTGTCTCATTCTCAACCAAAGATTTCCATTTCTTAAAAGTATCAAAAACATCAGATTTTTGTCGAATGAAATAAACCCAAGTTTTTATAGTTGCATCATCAATAAAATTAGCATAATAATGAGAGCCACTAAGAGATTATACCTGAGCTAGTCCCCATACATCTGTATGCATAGGCTCTAACCTTTCACTCTTATTTTCTTTTTCAACTTTAATAAATCCGACTCTCTTTTGTTTTCCATAAACACAATGCTCACATAAATCCAAATCAATTTGTTTAAGATCTGGAAACAAATTTCTTTTCTGAAGTATTTGTATCCCTTTCTCACTCATTTGTCCAATCCTATGATTCCATAGTGTTGTATCTAGTCCTGTAGAAGCTAAAGAGATAGAAGAGTCAATATTACCAATACATAAATACAATGTACCTACCTTCTCTCCTTTTGCTATAACTAGTGATCCGTTGGTGGCCTTCCACACCTGATCTGTAAATATGGATATACAACATTCACTTTGCAATTACCCTATTGTAATTATATTTTTCCTTAGATCTGGAAAATGTCTTACCTCTTTCAAAAACCATTGGTTTCCATTCCTTTGATTTATTTTTACCTTTCCCATTTCAACAATTTTTCATGGTGAGTTATTACCCAAATGAACTTGTCCAAAACCACCTTGAACATAATCTATAAAATGTTTCCTATAGGGTGTGTCATGAAGTGAATCCCATGAATCTACTAACCAAGACTCATAAATATTCTATACAAGAAAAGATCAAATCATCTTGTAACACATCACCTGGTACATTTGCTTCCTTATTTTTCTCCTATTGTCCATATCTTTGTTTCTTTGGAGCTCTGTAGTCTTTATCCATATGTCCTTTCTTCCCACAATTCCATCACTCTATCTTTCCCAGTCTAGATTTGGATCTGCCCTTCCTAGAATTCCTACGTGTTAAGCCCTAATATTGGCTCATTACCCCTTAATTGGGGCATATTACATTAGTAATGTTATTTTATTTATGTCGGATTTATTCCATTATTTGTAATTATACCTCCTAGTCTCCTATATATACCAAGGAGACATTTTCATTTGGAATCATCTTGGAATTGTACATTTATGTGGGAATAAGGAGGTTTCCCCCTCAAAGAGGCTTATTATCTAAATTTATCTCCTTTTCAAGGCATTTGGTACTTATTATGAGGTTTTTCTATGCTATATTGATATTTGGTTCTTAACATATGGTATCAGAGCTCAAGGTCTTGGGGTTTCGCTGCTACATATGAGACACTCTGGAATTTTCGCTATAACAATTTTTATACAATGTTTTAGAAGGAAATTCTTGGAGGATATTTATTATACGGATCAAGGTACATTGGGTTAAAATTTCAGCTCCCGGGGCCTTATAATTTCGGAGATACAGCCTGTGAAAGATAGAGTTTTGGAATCATCTTGAACTGATTCATTGCGGAATTTTCTCTATAAAATGTTTTCTGTAATGTTTCAGACCCTGAACTCCAGATAATATTCACAAAAATTAGTAAGGTATATGTGGTAAAAATTTCATCTTTTGGGTCGTCTTACATTTGTAGATACACCCTATGGAAGATATGATATCTGACTAGTCCTATTGACTAGTCTCAAGAAGGTGTTCTAGGTAAAACAATCAAAACATATTCCTAGAGTATCCAAATTGAGTGATAATGGTTGCATTGAATAGTGTACAATCTATAGTATTTCTAGTATGAGTTTCATAATTTTATATCAATTATTTTGGGCGGGGCACGCTATACAAGTGACATCTCCCGGAAAGGCCAAAAATCAACAAGTTGTGGTGAAATTACCGTAAATTCCACTTGGCACATCCAATTTTGATCAGACCTATGGCATTGTAGAAAAGAAATATTAGAGAACTACAAAAAATAAAGTTTCATACCCAGAAGGGCCGAAACTTTGTAGATACAACAGAAGAAATATTGTCTAGCAGAACCACCTCAAAATCAAGGTTCAAAAGTGATACTTGGCCAACATGCCACACAAAAAGGGAACTTATACACCAAATAAGCCTCCAAATAATCCTACATGGACTCTTGATGAAGGTGAATAAATGCATAGGGACATAAATGATTTAAAAAAGAAGACAATAACAAAAGATAAACTACAAGAGATGATGAAGGGTTTAAAAGGGGAGATCATGGAAGGATTGAAAAATTTCATAATAGAGAGGACACCTGAAAGTGAAAATGTATCCCATGAAAATCATGATGAGGACACAAGGAAGGTGGATCAATAATGGAGAAATTCCAGCTTTGGGTTGAAGACCAACCACGTTCCTAAGATAGATATGAGGAAGTTTGATGGCAAGGACCCAATCACATGGATACTTCAGATGGAGCAATTCTTTGATCTACATAATGTGCCACATACAAAAAAGGTACGAATTGCTTCTTTATATTTATAACCTAATCAATTTATATGGTATCAATGGATTTTTTCGCGCAAATCACTCGTCACTAGGACAATTTTCATGGAATAAATGATAGCACACTATGAGGATACAAGAAACAATACCTTCTTTAGCCAATTAATAAATCTCAAGAAAAATGGTTCAGTTATAGAGCACATTGAGAGCTTCCAAAGATTGAATATAAAGGTAATAGATATTCTAGATGAGCACTTGATTGATGTATTCATAGGAACTTTAAAGGATAACATTCAACATGAGGTTCGCCTTTGGGAACCCAAA
>JZKD02S0478486.1:390568-403741 GCA_000966675.3 Picea glauca | reverse complement strand
CATGTTCTAGATTTAAGTAAAAATCTGATTTCAACAGGGCAGTTGGCAAGTGAAGGTTGTATATCCATATTTACAGATAATATGTGGAAGGTCATCAAAGGATCATTGGTGATAGCAAAAGGAGAGTGTTAGGTCCCAAAATGAACTCGTCCCTTTGGTCGCATTTTTTGGTGGATAGCATGTCTATTGGTAGTTTTCTCAAATTAGTTTTGAGTTTTTCTAGTTGAAAAACTTAGGTTTTTATTTTTTTCTTAGAAATAAGATGACCCATAAAGGTCTTCTCTTTAAAATTTTCATAAAATGATTTCAACAGCTAACGTGTGTTTAAAACATGAGTGTTAGCTGGTGAAAGTGGCGACTTTCAACATCTAAGGAGCATCTCTCATAGGCCCGTGCGTTGGTGAAAGTGTTAGTTTTCAAACATACAAAGAAACATTATCGTGGGTCGTGCGCTGGTGAAAGTGATGACTTTCAACAGATAAGGGGCGCTTTCCACAGGATTGTGCCCTGGTGAAAGTGATGACTTTCAACAGCTAAGGGGCATTTTCCATGGGCCGTTGGCTGAAGAAAGCGGGATTTTGGGTGACATAATGGCGATAAGACACAATGGGTCTTTATTGAGAAAAGACTTAGACACCCTATCTTTCCTACAGACACATCTAGAAGTCCATAAACACTTCTCAAATGCAGGTTGTATTGAATTCGTTGAGAGGTTGCATAATGGTTGCCACCAGTCGACAGCAAAATCTTTTGCCAAAACTTTCGACGGGAATAAGACTCATGTTGGGTCCTTGGAGATCTTAGTAGATGAAGCTGCCATCGCTGCATCGACCAACCTACCAAGGTCAAGCCAGAGTTGGCTCAAAACCACTGCCAACAAAAACTTAAACTTCAGAGTTTATTTGAAGGAGGAGTTCAAGCATAATGCATGGAAGAAGAGAATACATGTTTCACATTTAGAGGATGAATGGAAGGATCTGTTTAAGGGCATCCAAATCTACATAACATTGGAGGGAAGGTATGAAAAACTCATGATGTATCATTTCAAGATCCTAGACCATTTCACAGGTAAAACTCTTCTCAATTTGCCTTTTTTCTTACATAAGAGTTTAACTAAGGTCTGCAAGAAAATCAGGGCTCAACCCATAAGCATGAAGAATACTCTATGTCACTTTGGCCTTATTAAATTGATCATTCTGGAGGAATTAAGATAGCAGGGAAGGAGCTGGTATCATTTCTTATTTTGGGAGGGCTTTGAAACTTAGACTCAACCCGTAAATGAACAGGGGAAAGGTTCAAAGAAATAGTTGACTCCTCAAAGCAGTTCAAGGAAGAGGAGGACCCTGCCAAGACCTCTAGAAGATAGAATCTCTGGAGTGAAATCCAACAAGTCTAAGAAAAGGTTAAACTTTCAAACCACTACATAAAATCCTACACAGCACCCTACGGAGAAGAGAACAAACATATTAAACCTGGCCTACACAGACTCAGAACCAGAGAAACAAGATGAGAGCTCTGTCATCAAGAGTCCTGAATAGTCAACTGAGTTTGCACAAAATTATGAGACCTTCACTCATACAGAGGAAGGAGAAACATCAAAGATCTCTAAGTAAAATAAAACTTAGAAAATCAAGCATCTGAAAGAGGTAATCGCTCAGCAAGAGGTCTTGGAACGAGTAATCAAAGAAAGGTACAAGAAGTTGTCTGATAACTTCGCAAAAAATAACATTGCGTTTGAGAGACTGGCTCTGGAAAGTGTTAAATAGAAGAAAAGAAAGTAGAAGATCACCAAAGATTACAACAGTATATGGTGGCTTGCCAAGCACCTTAAAAGGAAGATAAGAAGATTGAAACAAAAACAAAAGAAAAATTCCCACCCAGATTTGAAGGTGCTTGCTCAGGTTGTTGTAAACATGCAAGGGGAGAAATCAGAAACACATTGAATTATTATTGAAATCACATTTTTGAGGTGAAAGTTCATTTTTGGCTCAGACAGAGCTTTCACCGGCACAAAGAGAAATTTTATGACCCATTAGCTGGTGAAAGGTAGCGCTTTCACTAGATTACTAGTGAAATATAAAGCGAGTTAGCTAGTGAAAGAAGAAAAGGCATTTTTGGAAGACAAGGGTGGAACAAGTCATTTCTTAGAGGTTATAAAGGAGTTCCAGAGTATCAAGGGGATAACAATTGCTTGCAAAGGATTCGACATCAGAGATTTGAGGGAATTTTGGGAACCACATGTAAAACAAACTTCCTCAAATATCGACTATGAACGTTGAAGAAATACAACTGTCAAAACACGTGTCTTGCCACGTTTCATCACATCACAGATTCCAGGAGCTGAAGGATGCAGATGGCGAATTTTTGAGATTGAAGACAATTCGAATGCTAGTTTAGTTGTTAAGTCTTTATGTTCAAGTTGTTTAGTTAGATTTGAATTGCTTTTATTAAAGACAGATCCATGTTTTTAGGATTTGTAAAATCGATTGTAAGAGGCTATAAAAGCCTATTTTTGATAAGAGGCAGGGGTTCAAACTGGGAGATATTTTATGCTACTGTATAGACTCTTTTTGCAGAAATAAAGTTCAGTTTCCTTTCGTTTTCAATATCATAATTGTCCATCTTTCATTTTCTGTACATTGTTTTAGTTTATTTTAGTTCATGAAGACTGTTATCTCTTTATTGAGCTCATAGACTTGAAATTAAAGGATTTCTCTCTGTCTTGTATTAATCCCTACATTCACTTGTATTAGCAATCAAGAATAGTGTTCTCCATCCTCTCTTTTCAATTACTTGATCTGATTATTGTTTCCTGAAAGCACTGTATCTTTTATATGTAATGAGTTGTTTCTATATAGATCATTAAAGACCCCATTGTCCCAAACACATAAAAACCATTATTTCTAAGTTACCAAGCATCCTTAGCCTACAACCCTAAGGAGTTTCTTGGAGTGATAACAAATTGGCGCCGTTGTCGGGGAGACGAAATTCAAGCCCTGCTTTCCTGGGATTCGACAAAGAGATAATCTTTGATGATAGACAAAGATTATACATTTTTAGTTGGTTGTAATCATCTATCTGGTGACTCCACAAGTTCATCCTGGCTCCTGAGAGGATTAGTACTAGGGCAAATCCTCAAGAATCACCGATCACACCAGTGTCCAATCTAGAATTAATTCTCAGAAAGGGAAAGGCGATTCAAGGTCAAACTTCAAGATCAGATACAAAAGGTAATCCTCTTTTCAGTTCTGGAAAATATACTACAGAAAAATTTGAGTTCTTTTCGAAGAACACTGATGAAAAAACAACTATAAATACTGTAGAAGAACAAACTCTTTTTGATCAACAGAAAAATCCTAGTGATGATAAATTGATAGACTATAATTTGATTGAAAAAACATCTAAGAATTTAGAAAGAAGCCACAGTTCTTCTTCCCTTGAGTATTTTCACTCTCAGCAACAAGAAGACCACTTGAACATTTATACAAGCCTCCTTGCTGTTGAACATCTCCTCCAAGAGATTTCTGCTAAGGGTGAAGAAAATTTAGCTAGACAACTTGCAAATTTTTACAGAGCCTCTTATCAGACCTCTTTCCCATTAGAAGATTCACCTCTTTCACATTCCTCCAGTGTTGAAGAATTGAAGAACAAACTATAATTTTCCCCACCTTTGATAGTCATGGATGCACCACCTGCTTTGACTAAGATGCAACAAATCCTAGCTGCTAGGTATGCACCACTCATATTGCAAAACCCAGTAGCAACCATGCCAATGGGAGACTATCAGAAATATATGCCCAAATTCACAGGCGAAGGCGATGTGTCTGTTGAAGAACATATTGAGGATTTTTATAGTTATGCTGAAAACCTTAATATTGAGCAAGAAGATGTTTGGACACGATTCTTTGTCCAAAGCCTAGATGGTCATGCTACAAAATGGTTCAAAGAACTCCCTGCTGGTTCCATTGAAGAAATTGAGCAATTGGATGAGACATTTTTGAAACATTGGGGTGACAGAAGAGATTTTGTATATTACATCATAGAATTTGGAAACTTGAGGAAACAAAGTAGTGAGTCAGTCTCTAATTTCACTAAGAGGTTTAACCGGATGTATGGAAAAATACCTGTTGAGATAAAACCGTCAGATGCTTCTGCCAAGATCACATATTCTGATGCTTTTGATTCATATTTCTATTTACTATTGAGATAAAGGAGGTCACCAACATTATCTCTCATGCAAGATGCTTCCCTTGAGGTGGAATCAAATATTATAACCTCCCAAAAGAGGAAAGGAGATTCTGATAGGAAAATACCAAAGAATGAGGCTTCATCTTCATCGAATGCTGATCCAAAACTTGATAAAATGGCCAAGATGCTATAGTCCCTAACCTCTGAGATATCTAAGCTCAAGATAAAAAATAAACAGCCTGTGAAGGGAAGAGGCACATATGATTCTGCAGGCAGAAATTCGAATCAAAATCCAAATAACTTCAGAAGAAATAATCAGCCAACTTAGATCTTGCAAAGAGAAAATAATTCTACTGAAGATCAGAGGATAAAGGTCCCTCTTCAAAATGTTGTGATGGATGAAGACAATGGTGAAGATCAAGATTGATGACTGAAAAGACAGAAGATGATCTTATAGGGGATGGCATTTTCACAACAGAAGATAAGAATAGATATAACCTCCGATCTAAATCTAATACTGCTCAACAAGATGCACCAGCCTCTCTTGAAAAGAGAACAACCCCTATTAAGCAAAAAGATTAGACATCAGAGGATCAGCAAGCAAATTCTTCAAAAGTGAAAGCATCAGCTCCTCCTAAGAAGACTGCTACCCCTATCAAGAATCAAACTCTAGAGATCCAGCCTTCTGTTGAACAACAAAGAAATAAAGAAGCCCCTTCAAATCAGGTAAAGGTTTCTGATAAAACTACTGATAAAGTTCCATATTCTTTTAATTTTGAGGCTGAAATACAAAAAATAAGATTCCTATTCCTCTAGTCGAGCTGATGAAAAATGAAATGTTCAAAAGGGATATTCTCAAAACTCTAGATCCCCAATCTGTATCTCTTTCTGCTGATATCCTCAACATATATGATGATAAGACAACCATTACTCTGGGCCAAATGATAGAAGACAGAGATGAAAGTTGTCCTCCCTTTTACATTTCTCTAAATATTCATGAGAAAACACTGCATAAATATTTGTTGGACTCCGGTGCTTCGCACAATTTGATGTCGAAGGCGGTCATGGATGAGCTTGGGCTGGAGATCACTAAGTATTATCATGATCTTTTCTCTTTTGATTCTCAAAAAGTCAAATGTCTTGGGATTATTAAGGATTTGGCTGTAACCTTGACCCAAGCATCAATGAAGTCTATGGTGATGGATATAGTGGTGGCCGACATACCTCCCAAATTTGGATGCCTACTATCAAGATTGTTGATGAAGAGAATAGGTGGCACTCTTCAAATGGATATCTCCTACGCTACTATCCCTATTTTCGGAGGGGTGAACAAAAGGATATACATGGAATCCCAGTTGGCATATGTAATTAGTGACGAGAAAAATCCATCCAATCATCCTATCTATTCGGTTGACACATGTATGGGATCTTTTATTTTGCAAATTGATGATTCACTGCTTGATACATTGCTGCTCAGAAATCCCATAGATCATATCACAATTCAGCCCACAGAAACAACAGAAGAAGACCTTTGGACCATGTTCTTTGATGGTGCTTTCACTAAGGAGTTAGCTGGAGCAGGAGTGGTATTCATTTCTCCTTCTAAGAAAACTTCCCATTTGTCCTTTAAACTCGATTTTAAAGTGACTAATAACATTGCTGAGTATGAGGCACTACTTTTGGGGTTGAATGCAGCCAAAGAGAGAAGCATTAAAAAATTGCAGGTGTTTGGAGATGCAGATTTGATTATCCAGCAGGTGAATAAGTCCTTTCAAGCAAAGCATGTCAGGCTGAAGGCATATAGAGATGAAGTGTTGAAGGCAATTCATGATTTTGTAGATTTTAAAATTGCATATGTACCTAGAGCAATGAATGAATTGGATGATTGATTGGTTGTGTCTTCTTGTGCATTCATACCCCCTCTACCTCATAAATTAACTTACAAAATTCAAGTTAAATATAGGCCCTCTCTCCCTGATAATGTAAAATTTTGGAAGGTTTTTGAAGACGATGTTGAACTCACTAGATTCCTTGCAGTGATAGATGAGTTTGTAGAGCTGTAGATTGATCAGGAGAATGAACATGACCATGAAGTTTAGGAGCCAAAGTTCAAAAGAAAAATCCCAGCACATGAAATAGTTCAGCTGTCTACCAACAAAATTCCTAAAGGTTTGGTCCCATTAGAGAGGTTGTTTGATAACAATGATGTCGCTGTCAAATTGCAAAGTGGGGAAAAAGATTCAAAAGTTTTACAGTATAATGTGGCTAGTGAGAAAGATCCTAAACATGTCAACTTAGCCTCACATTTGACTGAAAAACAAAGGGATGATTATGGAGAATTTCTAAAGGAGTTTGCAGACATCTTCACTTGGCAGTATGATGACTTGCAGAATTTTGACACAGAGGTGATTCAACATAAGATTCCCTTGAATAAAGACACCAAACCATTCAGGCAGAAGCTTAGATCCTTCAACCCTTTGTTGCTACCTACAATGGAAAGAGAAATTAAAAAGCTCTTGGATGCCCGTATTATCATCCCCCTCAAGTATTCAGAGTGGATTGTGAATCTCGTACCGGTCAGGAAGAAGAATGGGGAGATCGGACTCTGCGTCGACTTCAGAAATTTGAATAAGTGCTCTAGGAAAGACAACTACCCTCTGCCTAAAATGGATCATATTTTGTAGAAGGTGTCAGGATCAAAGGTGATGTCCTTTATCGATGGGTTTTCTGGATACAATCAGATTGCTGTCCACCCGAAAGACAAAGAAAAGACTGCCTTTACCACTCCATGGGGTATGTTTATGTACGAGAAGATTCCCTTTGGATTGATGAATGCAGGAGCGACATTCCAAAGGGAAATGGACATTGATTTCATTGGAGAGAAAGATAAATCTGTCCTGATTTATCTTGATGATATCACTGTTTTCTCAAGCAGCCATGAACTTCATTTGCAACACTTAGAAAGGACATTTCTGAAATGTCGAAGGTATGGCATTTCTCTTAATCCAAAAAAATCAAATTTTTCACTTAAGGAAGGGAGATTACTTGGGCATATTGTTTCAGCTGATGGGGTTAAAATTGACCCAAAGAGGGTAGAAGTAATTAAAAATATGTCTCTTCCTAGATCAAAGAAGGACATTCAGTCTTTCCTTAGGACTATAAACTTTGTCAGAAGGTTTATAGTAAATTTTTCTAAACTCACAAAGCATATCATTGCTATGTTGAGAAAATAATTTGAGGTAAAATGGACTGAAGCAACCAGACATTCATTCAATGCCATCAAGGAAGCCATCACAACAACCCCTGTTTTGATCAGCCCCGATTTCTCCAAGGTATTTTACATTTTTTCATTTGCTTCAAGTGATACAATCGCAGCATTACTCTTGTAGAAAAATGTTGATGATAAGGAGTAGCCAGTTACCTTCTTCAGTAAGGTCTTGAGGGACGCAGAGGTAAAGTATGAATTGTTGGAGAAACAAGCATACGCACTTGTCAAGTCATTGAAATCTTTCAGAGTTTACATTCTTTAGGAAAAATTAATAGCTTTCGTTCCCTCCAATTCAGTTAAAGACGTTCTTGTCAAACCTGACATTGATGGAAAAAGGAGTAAGTGGATAGCAAGGTTGCTTGAATTCGATGTTGAAATAAAAACAACAAAACTTGTGAAGGGTCAGGGCCTTGCCAAACTTCTGGCAGAGGAAAATTGCAGGCTGCTCGAAATAAATCTGGTAAGCATTAATGCAGAAAATGACTAGTCTTCAGGGGATAAAGAAGGTGAGAAAATGTAGGTCTCAGCTCACTTAGCTGATTGCAAATGGTACAGTCATATTATTCAGTTTCTGCAAACTTTATCAGTCCCATTAGATTTGACAAAGACTCAAAGAAGGGCTTTGAAGCTCAAAGCTATAAATTTCTGCATCAATGACAACTTGTTGTTCTGAAAAAATCCCATAGGTTTATTATTAAGGTGCGTAAAACAAGAAGAGGCAGCTAAGGTCATGATTGAATTTCATAATAGTGAATGCGGAGGAAATCACTCTTGGAAAACCACTGCACACAAAATCTTAAGATCTGGTTACTACTGGCCATCCTTATTTTCAGATGTGTATGAGTTTGTGAAAACATGTGACAAGTGTCAAAGGTTTGAAGGTAAACAAAAACTAAAGTACCTTCCCCTCAAACCTATAGTGGTCACAGGGCCTTTTCAGCAGTGGGGCCTGGACTTCATAGGTGAAATTCATCCGCCTTCTAGTGGTCAACAACGATGGATCCTGGTTGCCACTGATTACTTTACAAAGTGGATTGAGGCTATACCCACCCGGAACGCCAATCATACTGTCATCATAAATTTTCTGCAAGAAAACATATTTTCCAGATTTGGCTTCCCTAAGAGAATAGTCACTGATAACGCTGCTGCATTCAAAGATAAACACTTGGTGAAATTGTGTGAAGAGCTGGGAATTCAGCTGGTACATTCCACAACTTACTATCTGCAAGGGAATGGCTTAGCCGAGTCATCCAACAAGAGTTTAGTCAGAATTATAAAGAAGTTTCTTGAACAAAAAGCCAGAGGTTGGGATTACAAATTGAAGTTTTCTTTGTGGGCTGATAGGGTTACATGTAAGAAATCAATTGGCACATCTCATTTCAAGTTGGTATATGGTACTGAAGCCATATTTCCTATTCAACTTGCATTGCTGGTTGCAAATTTCTTACAAGAAACTGATTCTGAACCAAGTGATTTGACCAGGAGAATTCATAATTTGGTAAAACTACAGCAAGGTATAGAGCAGCTCTTGGAAAAAATAGAATTTCATCAAGAAAGAATCAAAGAAACTTTCAACAAGAAAGTCAAATCAAATGTCTTCAAAACATGGGATTTAGTCTTAAAGTGGGATGCAACAAGGTAGGAGAAGGGGAAACACAGAAAATTTGAGGCTCTCTGGACAGGTCCTTTTGTCATAACAGTGGTGCAACAAAACAATACCTTTGTTCTCCAAACTCTTTCAGGAAAGGCAGTAGCAGGTGGCCCTTTCAACGGGTGCTTCCTGAAGATTTATTTCTCATAAGGCTTCCTTTGAATCCCTGTTCTACTTGTACATATTATTTTTTAGTTCTTTTTCTTTATTTCTGTCATTTCAATAACTCCATGCCCAATGGTACTAGCAAAACTATTTTTCAAATTTCTGTTTTAAGTTGTAATAAGGCTACTGAGTCTAGCTAGGTTCTTGCTCACCTCACAGGGATATGCCCATCCTAGTTGGAGCCAAATGTTAGCTCCCAAAATGAACCCGTCCCTTTGGTCGCATTTTGTGGTGGATAACATGGCTATTGGTAGTTTTCTCAAATTAGTTTTGAGTTTTTCTAGCTGCAAAACTTAGGTTTTGATTTTTGTCTTAGAAATAAGATGACCCATAAAGGTCTTCTCTTTAAAATTTTCATAAAATTATTTCAACAGCTAACATCTGCTTAAAACATGAGTGTTAGCTGGTGAAAGTGGTGACTTTCAACATCTAAGGAGAATCTCTCATAGGCCCATGCACTGGTGAAAGTGTTACTTTTCAAACATCCAAAGAAACATTGTCGTGGGTCGTGCGCTGGTGAAAGTGATGACTTTCAACATCTAAGGGGCGTTTTCCATAGGATTGTGTGCTGGTGAAAGTGATGACTTTCAACAACTAAGGGGCATTTTCCACAGGCCGTTGGCTGAAGAAAGCAGGAATCACGTGCGTTTATCCATGTTTCAAAAATCAAATCATGATGCGAGCAACTCACGTCATGCAAATCAAGAAAGACGTGCTGGTGAAAGTGGATAATCATGAAAACTCGAGTTCCACATCCAAGTCAGATTACAAATCAGATCCAATTCAGAAACTCATGCTCCACAATCATGGCGTCGGGGATGGCAAGTTCAAATCCATTAGCGCAGGTACAGAAGTTGTATTGCTGGGTTGACAACACCAAATCAGATCATTGCTTCCCTATCACGCATCGTTCATGAATGTTTGTTAAGTTTCTAATGTTAAAAAACAGAGCCGACTCCCGAGTGCTTTCAACAGTGCAAGACCTCGGCTTGAATATCAATTTCCTATGTTGTGTATGCATAATCGTTTGGGATTTTGGGTGACAGGATGGTGAGAAGATGTAGTGGGTCTTTATTGAAAAAATATTTAGACAGCTTATCTTTCCTACAAACACATCCAGAAGTCCAGAAACACTTTTCAAATGCAGGTTGTATTGAATTCGTTGAGAGGTTGTAGAATGGTTGCCACCAGTCAATAGCAGAAGCTTTTGCCAAAACTTTCGATGGGAATAAGGCTCATGTTGGGTCCTTGGAGATATTAGTAGATGAAGCTGCCATCGGTGCAGCAACCAGCCTACCAAGGTCAGGCCAGAGTTGGTTCAAAACCACTGCCACCAAAAACTTAAACTTCAGAGTTTATTTGAAGGAGGAGTTTAAGCATAATGCATGGAAGAAGAGCATACCAGGTTCACATTTAGAGGATGAATGGCAGGATCTATTTAAGGGCATCCAACTCTACATAACATCGGAGGGCAGGTATGACAAACTCATGATGTATCATTTCAAGCTCCTCGACAATTTCACAGGTAAAACTCTTCTCAATTTACCTTTTTTCTTACATAAGAGTTTAACTAAGGTCTGCAAGAAAATCAGGGCTCAACCCATAAGCATGAAGAATACTCTATGTCACTTTGGCCTTATTAAATTGATCATTCTGGAGGAATTAAGAAATCAGGGAAGGAGCTGACAACATTTTTTATTTTGGGAGGGCTTTGAAACCAGACTCAGCCCGTAAATGAATAGGGGAAAGGTTCAAAGAAACCGTTGACTCCTCAAAGTAGTTCGAGGAAGAGGAGGACCTTTCTAAGACCTCCAGAAGATAAAATCTCTGGAGTGAAATCTCACAGGTCTAAGAAAAGGTTAAACTTTGAAACCACTACAGAACAGCCTACACAACAGCCTACGGAGAAGAGAACAAACATATTAAACCTGCCCTACACAGACTTAGAACCAGAGAAACAAGATGAAAGCCCTGTCATCAAGAGAAATAAACAGTCAACTGAGTTTGCACAGAATTATGAGACCTTCACTCATACAGAGGAAGGAGAAACATCAAAGTGCTCTAAGTCAAAGAAAACTCAGAAAATCAAGCATCTGAAAGAGGTAATCGCTCAACAAGAGTTCTTGGAATGGGTAATCAAAGAAAGGTAGAAGAAGTTGTCTAATAACTTCACAAAAACCAACGTTGCGTTTGAGAGAATAGCTCAGGAAAGTGTTAAAGAGAAGAAAAGAATGTAGAAGATCACCAAAGATTACAATAGTCTATGGTGGCTTTCCAAGTGCCTTAAAAGGAAGATAAGAAGATTGAAACAAAAACAAAAGCAAAAGTCCCACCCAAATTTGAAGGTGCTTGCTCAGGTTGCTGTAAACATGCAAGGGGAGAAATCATAAACACATTGAATTATTGTTGAAATCACATTTTTGAGGTGAAAGTTCATTTTTGGCTCAGACAGAGCTTCCACTAGTGAAAAGCGAAATTTTATGACCCGTTAGTTGGTGAAAGGCAATGCTTTCACCAGCTAACCAGTGGAATATAAAGCGAGTTAGATGGTGAAAGCAGAAAAGAAATTTTTGGAAGCCAAGGGCGGAACATGTCATTTCTCATAGGTTATAAAGGAGTTTGAGAGTATCAAGGGGATAACAATTGCTTGCAAAGGATTCAACATCAGAGATTTGAGGGAATTTTGGGAACCACATGTAAAACAAACTTCCTCAAATATCGACTATGAACATTGAAGAAATCCAACTGTCAAGACATGTGTCTTGCCACGTTTCATCACATCACAGATTCCCGGAGCTGAAGGATGCGGATGGTGAATTTTTGAGATTGAAGACAATTCGAATGCCAGTTTAGTTGTTAAGTCTTTATTTTCAAGTTGTTTAGTTAGATTTGAATTTCTTTTATTAAAGACAGATCCATGTTTTTAGGATCTGTAAAACTGATTGTAAGAGGCTATAAAAGCCTATTTTTGATAAGAGACAGGGGTTCAAATTGGGAGATATTTTATGCTACTATATAGATTCTTTTTGTAGAAATAAAGTTCAGTTTCCTTTCGTTTTCAATATCAGAATTGTCCATCTTTCATTTTCTGTACTTTATTTCATTTTATTTTAGTTCATGAAGACTGTTATCTCTTTATTGAGCTCATAGAATTGAAATTAAAGGATTTCTCTCTTTCTTGTATTAAGCCCTAAATTCACTTGTATTGGCAATCAAGAATAGTGTTCTCCATCCTCTCTTTTCAATTACTTGATCTGATTATTGTTTCCTGAAAGCAATGTATCTTTTATATGTAATGAGTTGTTTCTACAGTGATCATTAAAGACCCCATTGTCCCAAAGACATAAAAACCATTATTTCTAAATTACCAAGCATCCTTAGCCTACAACCCTAAGGAGTTTCTTGGAGTGATGTTTATGGATAAATCCGTAAGTGCAGACACAAACCGATCTCCCTAGATCCACCTGGATCTAGAACAAAACATGAAAGAATAGGACGCTTTCCTTAAGTTTTAAATATTGAATTTACTAAGAGGCAAGAATAAGTAACATACCTTATAATTTCTTCTTATAGTCTTTGTTGCTCCCGCTTCGCTCCAGTGCTCTCATGTAGTCAATATCAAAACAACACAAACCAACCAAAATGATAGTGATAGCATAAACTCAATATAAACCTATGTATGTGATCAAGGAATCATACAATAAAACAAAACAAGATTTATAGGAAAGAATCGTATTACTGTATCATATTAAATGTGAAAGAGAGATTACAACAATTGCCTTGATTTCGTAAGGTCCCTTCCAACTGTCCTTCGTTCCCCACACACTTTGAATCCAAGAATTCTGAGACCATAGATCTGATAGATGCTCACAATCTATCTTGACAAAGAAAATCACAAGCT